>JADBJO010006497.1:42500-95000 GCA_016801955.1 Conus betulinus | reverse complement strand
CCTCCATATGCCACGTTCCGTTTCTTGACACTGATTCTGTAATTTATTTGTTGGTTTGTTTGTGTGTTTGGTTTTCGAAATGTGACGTCTTTGACTCGTGTCGGCAAAGGGGATCCACACCAAATTTTGATTTGTGCATCCTTGGCCCACATTCTATTTTTACACCCAGTTTCTTGGGCCTCGGTTTTGGTATTTTGGTGTAATCTTATTGACAGACATTCAGCAGACGCGAGTGCCCAACAAATTGCAACCTTGGTGGAGGTACATAAATGAAAAATGTGAGAGGAAAGGGAAAAGCAAACAAACAAAAATGGTTTATTTATGTATATAGGCCGTTCCCCAAAACTAAAGGGTGGGTGATTAAGTAAACGTTAACAAATATACAAATCTACATGATTACTTTATCAGAAAAGTTTATTTGTGCTCAAAGCGTGATGAATATCCAATCCTAACAGCCTGATGGTAAAATGAACTGAAATTTTGATCGTGATTTTCACTGGTTAATGCCATCACGAATGAAAGAGGGTTGTCCACACTGTTTTCCAGGAATGCACTTCTGCTGTCGTCTGAATAGCGTGGAATTCTAGAACGATATGTATTCAATGCTTTTGTAATATTCTAATCAGTGGGCACAGTACATCACGATCATTATGAATCATGCATCTTATAATACATGACCTAGTGTTTAACGCCCCAAATCAATCCTTCAGTGTGATTTGTTTCACTGAACGATTTGAATTTAGAGTACGTGTGGTCTTCCACGTTCGAGAGGTGGCGGGTGGTGCAGGGTTTCAGGCTGCTTTTTGTACTCCCAGTTCTTATAGAACGGGGAGTACTTTAGAAATGGGAACGAAGAAATGCTGTCTGTGTGTGTCTGTCTGTCCGTGGTCAAAATGTGTTCCATTCGCTCCAGACAAAACTGCTGGACCGATCTTTCTGAAAATTTGTAGGTATGTTCATTATGGATCACGGATGATGCCCGATGATTTTTATTTTACCAGAATAACCGTTACTAACGACTACAAATGATAATTTTGTGATGTACAGTTTAAGCAATAACGGTTTATAAACTTAAGTGTAACCCAGTGCTGAAAGTTCCTCAGTAGTATAGTGGTTAGTGTCCCCGCCTGCCACACGGGTGACCTGGGTTCATTTCCCCGCCGGGGAGAGCAGATTTGTTTTTTTTTTCTTTTCTCTTACTAACAAGATTTTTACCACCAAAAGGGAAGAAAGTGCTATAGTAACTGATTATATATATATATAAAATGTATTTTTTCTCTTTTTTGTACTACTTACTGGGAGTACGTTTATATGCTTTGCATTTTTTGAAAAACAGATTGCACCAACTTTAAGATTTGCAGGTGTACTTCTTGTAACGATTAGAAATAAGTGCACAGCAAACCTTTCACAGATTTGGATATGATGCCGCCAGTTATGATCTAATGACCGGCTGTCACGGAGAAGTGTTTGAACATTACCAACTATCCTTATAAATCCCAGTGTGACCTAATCAAAAAGCATACCTTCGTGTATTAATCCAAACATGACCTTATTATCCCCTATTCAAACAGGCATCAGAACTCCATGTTGGCTGCCTTCTCTGTTTACTCGGTAGCATCAAGGTCTGCTTCAGGCTGCGAGTTGTTCACTTCGGGTAAGCCTCACTTGTACGTCTGTTCTGGAAAAAAAAAGGCGTTTTCAAGCATGCAAGTGGACTTCTTCACAGTGTTCAGCAACTTTCTCCACCCTTCAGTTTAGTCACATGCGCGCGCGCGCGCGCGCGCGCGAGAGAGAGAGAGAGAGAGAGAGAGAGAGAGAGAGAGTTTGGGCAGTTGGAAAAAAAGGCGATAAAATGGTAAGTTAGAAGGGGGGGGGGGGGGGGGGGGGGGGGCGGTTTTACAGCGCGAAAGGTGGACGGGGTTAATTTTTTAACCATGAAAATCGAACAGTGACGAGAACCGGAGTCGGATGAACAAAGCCTAAAAACCCTTTACCCCAGCTCAAAACCGCTGGCAAAGCCAACAATTGAACAACGTTGTCTTGGTGTAGCGAGCGCGTCTCTGCACGCACTCTTGTGTTGGTGCTGGTGGAAGACGACATCGAACGCAGAGAAAAAGAAAGCTGTTTGTTTGCCTTCATAGTGCTCATTCCCTACCCAACACACTCCCACAACCCTCGGTCCTCTCCTCATGCCGTTATGTAGCACACAGTGAAAAGAACCGTCCTGATTCTCTCTCTTTGTCTCTGTCTCTGTCTGTCTGTCTGTCTGTCTGTCTGTCTCTCCCTCTCTCTCTCTCTCTCTCTCTCTCTCTGTTGCACATGCTGTCTCTCTGTTTTCCCTGTCTGTCTCCCTTCCCCCTCTCTCTTTCTCACTCCGTCGCCCTCTCTCTGTTTCTCTCTGTCGCTCTCGCTCACTCTGTTTCTCTGTCTCTGTCTCTGTCTCTGTCTCTCTCTCTCTCTCTCTCTCTCTCTCTCTCTCTCTCTCTCTCTCTCTCTCTCTCTCTTTTCAGAAACTGACGATGCACAAGGAAAACATGGAATCTTGTCGACAAAACAATTTTTTTCACACAAATATTGGCAAGTCTGCGGGAAAGAGACAAGACATTGGACAGTCTTCTCCGTGTCTGCAATGAAGTATCAAACAAATCACTTACAGCTATAGCAAAGACGTTGACAAGGGAAATCTTCTACAGGATCCGTCTTGACTGCTGTGATGTGGCGTTTTTGATCACGTGTCGATCTGTGCCTGTGACTGCGTGGGATGCCGGACAGAAAACATTGTCGGTTTGTTGATTACCCCCGCGATGTGGAATTAATGGCCTGATGAACTTTTGTGGAGGCTAGTTGTCAAGGCCCTGTGGTGTTTCGGACTTACGTTCATGTACATGCCTCCCTCCCCGTCCCATCCCCCCATTCCACCCTGCGCCACGCTACGCCATTTCTCTCCCCTTCCCCCCCTTTCACCCCAACCGCTTCCTGGTTCCCAGTCCTTTCGTGAATGGGCCCTACCTGCCCAAACCACATGAAACTGGTCCGCTCTCTCTCTCTCTCTGTGTCTCTCTCTCTCTCTCTGTGCATTTTTAAAATCTGTGTTCCCCCTCCCCCTCTCTCTCTCTCTTACTCTGTCTCATTGTCTCTCCCTCTCTCTTTCTTTCTCTCTCTCCCCCTCCCCCCCTCCATTTCCCCCTCCCTGTCTTCCCCCTCCCCTCTCTCTCTGTGCTTGTGTGTGTGTGTGTGTGTGTGTGTGTGTGTGTGTGTGTGTGTGTGTGTGTGTAAAAAGAGTATACGAATTGTTAGTATTAAAAGCATATACATTTTCTGTAAGATTTTTCGGGATGAGTAAATAGTGTAAAAAGGAGCTAGACCCTCGATAAAACTTCCAAATGTATATTCTCTCTCTTACCCCCCCCCCCCCTCTCTCTCTCTCTCTCCCCCCCCCCCCCCCCCCCCCACCCCCTCTCCATCTGTGCGTCTCATTCTCACCTGCCAACGCTTATGCCATTCTCCTTGGTTAGGCACGACACTGTACGCTCATTTTCATATCTCCCCCATCCCCCACCCCCACCTCCTCCGCCCGTCCCTTTAGTACGTCCCCTTTCCACTACGCTCGTTGCAGAGTCTGCCCTTTCCTTCGCTTGATGATGTTGATTTTACCGCCGCATTCGACGGGCTCTGTGGGTACAGCAAGAGGGGCTTCCCTTTCAAGTGGTGGCGGTGCTCGCGCCTGCTCTCTTCTACCTGACCGCCTTGTCAACACTTCAGGGGCCAGCACTTCTACGCGCGCCGAACGGATAACAATGTTATGATAGGGAAGCTCCGTCTTCCTTCTCCTTCCCCTCCACTGCACTCCTGTGTTAGCATCCTCGGCACCGGTACTTCTTCTTTCTTCCTGTCTTTCCTTTTTTTTGTTCTCTCTCTCTCTCTCTCTCATTTTTTTCTTCGTCCTTCATTTTATTCTTATTCCAGGTCTCTTTCTGTGTAAATTGTGTCCTTACCTCTGGAAAATGTGTGCTAGAATTGCGAAGAAAATGTCACCCTCCTCTCTCTGTGTCTGTCTGCTTGTTTCTCCTTTTTTTTCTTTTGTTCTGTTTTCTTCTTCTTCTTTTTCGTCGTTCTGTTTTCGCTTGTAGGGACACCGGTGGTTATTACACTGTATATCGCATTCACACCTTAAAGGACATTCGTGCTGCAGTTCTGTCCTCATATATTTTGTTTTCTGCTTGTCTTCTTGGCCTTTTCGCTCGGTTTTGTCCCCTTGTAAGCCTTCACCCACTCCCACCCACCCCATCTTATGGTGTGTTGTTAATTCTTTACAGTACTAGTATTAGTATTCTCAGCCCTGGTATGGTCCTTTTGCGGTCGGCTGGGTTATGAGTAACATTACCTCTCTTGTGGCGATTACGTTGTGAAAGTTGACCATGAGCCATTTTCATCATTGGAATGGGGACTGTCAATGCCGCAGGAGCGGTTTTAATGTATTTGCCGATAAGTAAACCAATGGAGGGAAGCAAAGACAGGCTAACACAGTTCCTCTCTGATTAAAACAATGATTGCACAGATTTACAAATGGGGGAATGGCGCGAAGAGATGCAGGTAGGAAGCTGGGATTGAGGGGTTATGGGTCAAATCGGAATGAAAGAGGGGCAAAGAATTTGTAATTCATGATTATTTACTATATGCGTATGGGGATTAACAAAGTCCGTCTTGAAAACAGAACCATTGATATCGCCTGTGCAGGGTCGACTTTCGACCGCTGAATCGATCTCGTCAGTAGAACCCTGCTGGTTGTGTCGGTCTTCCCTTAGCATCAAAAGGGGATACACAGTCTGTCATTCTGTGATATTCTCACTACCTAGGGCTAAAAAGCCAAATCCAACGACATCCAAAAAAAAAGCCAATGAAGAGTGAAAAGGCAAAATGAGAAGGAAATACTGTAAGGAAATAATCTGCATAAAACGAGTAATGATATGGGGGAGGAGGGGGGGGGGGGGGGGGGGGGGGGGGGGTATAAAATGTTAAAAAAAAAAACCTCCGGCAAAAAGTCCCCCAAAAGAGAGTGCAAACTGGATGAAATATAAATGAAATAATGTACGGAAGTGAACTTGAAACAAAAAGTCACCTCTGTTATTTATTGATAATTTTGCTGTTTGATTTCGTGAGGAAATCTGCATCTCAAAATGTGAACAATGTGAATGTCACGTAAATATGTCCAAGGGAGGAATTTGTGAGGTGGGGTGGGGAGGAGAGTGAAAGCGATATGATTGAAGAAAAGAAAAGGAGGGCAAGTGTGTGTGTGTGTGTGTGTGGGGGGGGGGGGGGGGGGGGCTGGTAGTAAAAGGTAACCAAGAGCGTGTAAAGTACTGAAGGAATGAAGGAAAGGGAGGGCGGATGTTTATGAACACACACACACACACACACAGAGCCGCCAGAAAGCTTTCTTTCTTTATTTTATTCATTTGTATGGTATATATTTTGTCTCGGTTTGATGTCTTTGCAGTTTTAATTTTTTTTTTTTTTTTTTAGATAGAAAGCTGTCCCTGTCTATTTGATTCGTTTATACTATATCTGTTGTTATCTTTGTTTGCTATCTTTGCCGTTTCATATTTGTTCTTTCCGTCGGTCTGTTCCTTGGTGTTCTCGTGTCTTGTTTCTGTGCTCTAAGTTACTGTTTTGCACCAAATAAACTCGGCTGCCCGCAAAGATGCGAGAGGGAGAGAGGTAACAGACAGGTACTATTTACTCTAGCACCTAATCTGCGAGTCTGTAATTGCCTGGGGTTACGTGCCAGCGTTCCAAACAATTGAGAAAGAGTCTTTTCTTTTCTTTTACCATTCGTCTCACCCTGGTATCGCCGAACATCTCGCTAAATGGCCCAGCGTGTGTGTGTGTGTGTGTGTGTGTGTGTGTGTGTGTGAGAGAGAGAGAGAGAGAGAGAGAGAGAGAGAGAGAGAGAGAGAGAGAGAGAGCCCGCGCGCGTGAATGGTGGGAGGTGGAAGAGAGATTAAGTTCCTCCTGTTACCACTATTGCCAAGCGAGGAAGAAGGCAAAAAAAAGGAAGAAGAAAAAAAAAAAAAAAAAAAGGGGGGGGGGGGAGGGGGGGAGGTGGTAAGACCTGGTTACTAAGTGCAGCGATTATGGGTTGATACGGATTTTCAGAATGCACTCGTTTTGGAGTGGGTAAAAAAGCGGGTGCATAAGTTGTGTACTGTTTCGCTATCGTGGAATGTTAGGTTCTTTTCTCCGTGTTTATTGAAATTCCCGTATTGGTGGCAACGCACTTCACCCGATGCCGTGCCCCAGTGTTCCTTGTTTTGTGTAGAAGACTTTAAGATAAGAGGAACGGTTACTTCTCAACGTTTAATGAGACGATTGTGAAAGTTATTTGTTTTTGTTTTCTTCTATTTACTGTTTTTAAGCAGCGCGTATCGTTTGCTAACCCATTCAGCCGAATATACTCCATTGGTCGTTCTCTCTCTCTGTCTCTGTCTTTGTCTGTCTCTCTCTCTCTCTGATCGCTCGCTCGCTTGCTCGCTCCTACCTCTCTTTTTCTGTGGAGCAAACGGGGATGGGCACAGGTTGGGGTGGTGGTGGTAGTGGTGAGGCCGGGGGGAGAGGGTTGGAAAGACAGGGGGGGGGGGGGGGGGGAGAGGGGAGAGGGGATGTAAGGGAGTTTCGTTTATGCAGTTGGACTTTTCCACCCGTTATGCTCGTTGATTTTACTTGTTTTTGATTTTTAGTCTTGGCATCTTCATTGGACATAGTTCTTTGTAGAACTTGCTTGTAACCTGATGAGACGTCCGTTGTCGGGCGAGCTACAGACATGAAGCGTGAGGAGGACCTTAGGGTTTAATCTCTCTCTCTCTCTCTCTGCAATGTATATGCGTTAACATAGGTAAAAGTGCGTTCAAAATTAAGTTTTTAATAAACGTTGTCGACGCTATGGGTCCACAAGCTAAACAAGGTGTTTCAGGACAATGTCACTGACAACGTCAGAGAGAGAGAGAGAGAGAGAGAGAGAGAGAGAGAGAGAGAGAGAGTTAGTTGTCAGTGTATCAGAGAGCTTTTTGCATAGATCAAAGTTTCGCACAAGAAACTGGAAGATGTCGTGTCGAATGACATGAGAATACGTTTGTGGTTGTGCAAGCAAATGCGATTTGATTTGGTTACTGGTGAGTTGATTTAGGTCCACTCTGTTAACATGTTTTTTTCCTTCCATGACAGCGTTTTAGATCCTGTCGTCGTTCACTATAGGAACATTTTCCGTAAATGACACCCAGCGACTGAACATTATCGGAAATTGTGTGTGTGTGTGTGTGTGTGGTGGGGGGGGGGGGGGGGGGGGGGGGGGGGGGGGGGGAGAGAGAGAGAGATTTTTTTTGTTGGCATCTCTTTGTACAATTTTCCACAACTCTATTTTGCCCGGAACAATCCTGATCTTGGCGTGGGGTCTTTAAAGTGAACACTACTTTCACATCTCAGACTAGACCTCAGTTTATATCCGTCACATTGAATGAGATACACACAACTATGTAGGATTAAAAAAAAAACCGCAGCCGGTGGTGTGTGCAGGTAAAATGTGGTGTCAAGATGGGAAAAGCAGTTAGTATCATACATGAACCACTCATGCGCAGGCTGAACGCGGAAGAAGAAGAAACAAGACCGCTTATGATTGAAACTTCCTTTTATTCAGTCGTTCTGGAAAAAAAAAAAAAAGAAAACGCAATCTGTATAGGAGACATCGTGTGGACACAAATCATAATAAATACAGAACAGTATATATCAGACAGGATCTCTGTATGTGCAGGGAACAGACACTCGGTAGGTAACCTAACACAGGAAAGGACATGTCACTCGACGCCAAATGTTTTACTCTCTGCTTTTAGGCAAGATCTGTCCCGCCTCCTTTCCTTGATATTAGAACTCGAACCAAAGAATGTTCTCTGTTTGGGAGCAATGGATGATTTCCTAAACGGCTCCAGATACCAGTAATCATGAAATGTGGCATGAATATAAACGGCCTGAGGTGTCCCGTGTTTAATCGTGGACATTCTACCTGAATGGGTCTCGCAGAACTTAGGAAGACTGTACTTATCGTCCATTTCGTCATACCCAAATCCAAGTGGCAGTCTTGTCAGTCTATTCCTTTGGCTGGCAGGTTTTTTTCCCATCCTGAGAAGGAAGACGAGGTGGTCCCTGTAGAGGTTTGGTCGATGGAGTGATTAGGTCCTCAGCGAGATGATAGTTCCTTTGCCAGGAGCGTCTGTGAGGGAAGGTGGAACATTTGAGATGTTCGATTCCATTACAGGAGGGAAACGAAAGCTTTTGCTTTCAAACATCGGGTAGTAAGATCAATTAACATATGAACTGTGCTAGATAGTTACGTTAACAAATACTGCAACACAAGTTTCACGCTAGGCGTAGGCTGCGGCTACATGGAGTTCGGAGATATCAAGCCATTAGCAACCATTGCAGTACGAAGCATACACTCTCCCCTGGCTAGCAACGGCAGCTTCAAGTTGTAGCAGGCAAAGATGCCACCAAAGCCCTGCTTTCTCTTTAGAAGACTGTGTCGTTAGACGGAATATTACAGAAGCAAGGTTCCCCCCACCCCCCAACCACCCCCCTCTCTCTCTCTCGTCTGTTGAAAACTTCTGCGTCGAAAAGCATTGCCTGTGTTGTCATTTGTTTTGCTGTTCGACTGGTGGCCTCGTAACCTTGTCTTTATTCACAAGCTGATTTTTTTTTTCAATTTTTACTTGCCTGACTCCCCGCCGCTATCTCTCTCTCCGCCAGCCAGCTGCCCATTCTCACGGCTTTAAACTGGCCATTGAGTTCGTGGATGACCTTCGGCCAACAGCCATTTCTTAGGGGAGTAGGTACACATGAGATCTTACACTATTTATACAACGCGGGGAGTTGGGACTATGTGGATGAAGGGGGGGCGACCTTCACCAAACAAAATCCCTTGACGTCGTCCACAAGAGCTATGATCAAAATCACGCGGTTCGATCCAGAAGAAAATATACACACAGGTTTGAGGGTTTGTCCTTTAAAGATGTCGGGGAAATCGGTGGATGCAAAAGACTAACACGGATGTGATGCAGTCGCTACGTTTCGTAATACACAAGCAAATTCACCAGCGTCATCGGTGACGTTATTAAGAACAGAGCATTGCTGTTATGTCAAGCATACCACAGGTTTACAGTCAGATTATGCAACAAAACTTAAGCTTGGCCTAAGTAGCAAGATTATGTTCCCAATGGATTATGTAACTCAAACAAAAAGTATGTACTCGCATGAATGATCATACACACCCAGTAAGATTATATTGTCACAAACGGTTAACGCAGTAAATTCTTACAACGAAAAAACGTAGAAATGCACATCGTAAAGGAAAAGAAGGGAACTGCAATTATACACACCAGGACGACAGACTCTGATCGGAATCATTTACACTGTTCAATCCCTCACCTGGCATCATCGGTATGAACAGAGCTGGCCGAAGGGGAGACATGCGTGTTGTTCTAATAGCAACCCGTCACGATGTTACACCATTTTCTCACAATGTTCACATCGTATTTTTGTAATTACTAAGTGCTAAAGGCAGTTATTCAGACTGCATTTCGCACACGCATTGAGGCACACACACACACACACACACACACACGCACACGCACGAGGTAACAAGCAGATTCGACTTGAACTAGACGATAAGCAGGTGATAGATTTTGTTTTAAAATGTACAAATACGTGTGTGTGTGCGTGTGTGCGTGCGCGCGCGCGCGCGCGTGTGTGTGTGTGTGTGTGTGTGTGTGATTTCACCTGAGGATGATAGGAGTTTTCTATTCGAAAAAGTCCGGTAGCACTGGTAACGAGATTCGCAGAAGAAGAAAAAAAGAAACGGTATTGGGTCCGAGCAAGAGGTATAGAGGGTATGGGGGTGGGGGGTGGGGTGGGGTTGACGAAAGAAAAACCTGACCGGGGGTCAGGGGGGAGGGGCTGCAGGCCAGTGAAGTGAAAGTTGTCCACTTCAGTCCTCGTTTCCAGTGCGGTCCGTTCAGTAGTGGAATGATGTAGGACCCTCCTGTGAACATCCTATGACGATCCATCACAATTGGGCCACGCTGAGTGTGGCCGTTCTGGTCTGTATTACAATGCAGTTCCTGTTCGCCAGCGCGAAAAGGGGATATCAATACACAGACTGAGCCTTTATGACTTAACTTGCATCCCGCAGGGGCACACACACACACACACACACACACACACACACACAAGACAGAGAGAGAGAGGAGAGAGAGAGAGAGAGAGAGAGAGAGAGAGAGAGAAGCTTAGAGGGAGTTCCAGGCGTGCCCCCCAAAGCCTCCGCCGCCCTCGCAGGGTTAGTGCCAAGAACTTAATGGATTCTTTATCTAATCGGGGGAGGAGACGAGCGCCAGTCAGTCCGACAGTTCACGCAATCCCTAGCACCCTTTCTTGCCTGGGGACCCATTTCTGCTCTCTCTCTCCCTACACACACACACACACACACACACACACACACACACACACGAACGTACACGTACGCACACGCCACATCCACTATCATTTGTTATGATATCCCTCATCTTCCTTCATCGGACTTCGGTCGTTGAATCAAAAAAAAAAAAAAAAAAACAAACGCAAACGACAAAAACCCCTGTAGGTCGCTTATCAGAATTTACCGATCTCTGGGTCTTAGGCTGATGTTTCCAGGTGAACCCACATTCCACAGAGGCGAAAATAAAAACCTAGGGCCATGAGTAAGCTGCATGTCACACAAACAGCATGCAGACGGTAGAATGTTATAGTGTGTGCAGTTCTCTGCACTGCTTGGCTTGACAGTGCACAACATTTTGCGCGAGATCCAGTTGCCCCCGGCCCCTTTGCTGTCCACTTTCTGCATCGTAGCCAGCAGGTCATGTATCCTTCGCATAAATCCGCCCCAAACGAAGATTGTTTCCACTGTAAGAACAGTAAGATCTGTTCCTGAAAAAAATAGGTGGGAAAGGGAGGGAGACGCACTGAATGGGGGGGGGGGGGGGGGGGGGGGGGGGGGGGGGCGGCACTGAACCGCATGGATGACCTTTACAGCCTTATCCATCCCTACTGGCGTAACAAAAAAAAAAAAAAAAAAAAAAAAAAACAAAAAAAAAAACAACAAAAAAAAAAACCGCTCCCCCTCCTCCTCCCCTCTCATTTTGACTGGTACAGGAAGAATGACAAGTCATTGGACTAAAGACAACAAAGTGGTCGGAATTCCTCAATATTCGCTCACACGTGAACAAATGAAAATCCCGGTAACATTGTAACATATGGCCCACGAGACATGAGCAGCCTTCACTTTGTTGTTCACGCCGCTCTGCGAAGTGATTTCCAAGACAGGCATAGCCCACGTGTCTGTCGGCAGCGCCATTCACTGGCTCATGAGGCGAAATCTGACAAACTTACTTCAAAACCAAGTAGACACATCGTGAAGTGACGAGCACGCGCGAAATGACTGTGAAGACCTGTTTCCTTACAAAACGGTGTCAGACCGGATAAAGGAGGAAACATCTCGCGCGCTGCGCTTTCTGGAAAGGTGGTTTTGCCGCTGTCGTGTGATATTCGCTTTAGGGATTGGGATTCGACATGAAACAGGCGGAACTGTTTCTTTTTTTTTTCTTTTCTTTTTTTTGGTGGGTGGGGGGGGGGGGGGGGGGGGGGGGTCGGTGTTGGGTGGCTGAAATGATATAGGAGCGAGCGCCGCACGTGACAAAACATTTACCAGCCAGGAGATCAGCCTATCTTGACTCGCGCGTGCTGAACTCTCTCGCACGACTCCAGCCACCGGGAGATAACGACCGAAAAGGAGAGTAGGCGATAAACCTGAGAGGACAGAGATGAGTTTCTTCCTTCAAGGAGAGCGGCGGAACAAATTGGCATAGCTGCCCTGGGGGAAACGTCAAATGTATACCTGTTCGGTTCTTTTTCTTTAACGGCATTGACAAACAGGCGTGTGCGTCACGGCACTGCTCAGTGGCAGATTTCACGTCTGGAAGCATCCAGGTTATGGACATTCCCGATTGAGGAAGCATCATGTAAAGTCCGGTGCTCCTAGTACACAAATGACTGGAGTCTACCACAGGGAAGTGATAATTTGTAACCCAACTGTCTGCTTTTCAATCTGGCTCCTCTTCCTCCCTACCATATTCAGAATCACCCCTCTCAGACCGCCTACCAATCCGAATCGCCTCTCCCATCACGCAAGCCGTTCTGAATCGCCTCTCCTATCCCAACACTCCACCCCACCTTTTCCCGTCTCACTCTCTGCTTTCTAAACTGTGTGTCGTAAAACACCTTCGCGGTATTTGTGCACAGCAGACTACAGCTTGTTTCACAGCCTCAGGAAGTTTGCACCGTCATCGTCTGGTCCAGTTCCAGTTAGAGATTTACTTTTTGTTATGCATCTGGTTCACACACACACACACACGCGCGCGCGCGCGCGCCCCTCCTCCCCCACCACCTCTACGTGTTCTGTGTCTCGGCACTTATCTGATCTACGCTTCGTGTCTACACGTTTTGCTCCCTTGGCCATAGTGCCCGACAATATGCTTTTCAACTCTCCTAATATACCTGGGCTATATTTTGGTTTTTGCTCCTCGTTACATATTTGATCCATATTCCGTCTCTATGGTTTGCTCCCCTTGTTCAAATTCCCATGTCCCTTATCCGTATTCTCTCCATCCATGCCCCCCCCCCCCCCCCCACACACACACACACACACACTCATCCACCTGTTTAACTGGCCCATATTCCACTCTTTATACGCTTCGCTGCTTTTCTACCTGGTCCATATTCCCTGTCTGTATGGCTTGTTCCCCTTATCCATGTTCCCAACCCATGTCCCCTACCCTTAGCTGGCCCATCGTCCTGTATACGTTTCGATCTCTGTATACCCGATCCTCATTCTCTGCACAGGCTATCCCCAATTAGTCCATGCACCCAGTATGGTCTACTCCTCATCAAACAACTGGTCCATATGACCTGCATGCAAATTCTGCTTCTGCTGCTACCCTGGTCCATTCTTGTGCATTTTCCGTCTTGTTGTAAGTTTGGTTTTTTTACCTCTGACCCAAAGGCAGAGAGAGATTCACAGCTGCTATATCGGCCACCTGTCGGTATGGTTACGTATCGGGTTATCCGGAAGGTGAGTTTCTGACAACTTTAGGGGTAGAACCTTCTGCGGTTTTGCTGTGAACACCTGTTGAAATTTTTTTCTTTTGGGTTAGGGAGGAGTGAAGTTAGTATGGAAAATGGCATGCCCCCTCTCTCTCCCACTCCACCTCCCTTTTTTTCCTATCTTAAATTCATCCACACCCGTCCACCCACCCTGTAACCGTCGTTTTTCAGTTCCTTTCGGTGCAGTCAACAAACGTATGCTTGCTACAAGACTGGGCAATCAGTCCTTTCTGTCTCTTTGCATGGTGTCATGACTTGTGTCGACCGACTTTTAAAACAAGTCCATGTGCTTGCGTGTATATACGTAGAATATGCGCATATACAGGTGGGATGAACAGATGATTTCGTTATCTTTATTATTATCATCATCATCATTTGAATATTCATTGAAAAGAATGACCTGTTCAAGTTTTCTTTTGGAATGTCCCCAGTAACAAATATCCTACTATTTGAAATTCTTGTCACTCCAGTTTTTAGTTCTCGCAAATAAGCAGAAATCAGGTCGGACGCTTATACAGCAACAAAAATAAGCGGCCAGGAAAGTGTGCTACCAGTTGTAGTCTCATTTCACGGTTCACAGCACCCATCCTATGTGCACAACCCCCAAATAGTGTTGAATTTAGGAAACGATGCGATCGATCGCAAGGTTTCATATCCCGAGTACAGGCTTCGACCACCTAGTGCAGAAACTGCATTCTACTTCGGTGCAAGGTCAGAACGAGATTATTTTTGCCTAGCTGAGCGTTCTTGTCATGTTTGGCAGCAGCGAATCTTCCTTGCGCAGCGTGTGAGTGGAAAATGAACGAGCGTTCGCTTTCAGCCGCTGCGCTCCTCGTAACAAGACCCGGAAGGCGCTCGTCGTAGAGCCGACAATGTTGTTTTTTTTTTGTCGGATGAGTTACCTTTCCCTACAACAAGAGTTACCTTTCGCTACAGGAAGGAGACGGCAGCCGAGGCGGGCGCTGCGCTTGTGGTCGTCATCTTCCCCGTGCGTTTCAGCAGAGGAGCTCATCACTCCTTATCTTTCTCTGGCGTTCTCCATTCGCCGAGGGTTTTTTTTTTTTTTTTTTTTCAATCTCTCTCTCTCTCTCTCTCTCTCTCCGGGGAGGGGCGCCAGCATAGCTGGGCCCCTTACATGTTAGATGTGCCGCTTTGATGCAGCGGAGGGTGCGCGGGGCGAGATTTACACGAGCGGGGCGAGATTTACACGACGTGGCGACTGGAGAGCGTCGCCGAGGGACAGGTAAGAGGAGCGTGAAGGGCTCCCCCCCCCCCCCCCCCCCCCGGTTCACCTGGCTGGGCGCAGGTGTAAATCTGACGGCACACCCCAAGACCCCTGTCTGCATCAGTGCTTGATGTTCCGGAACATTCACCCGGGGATCTGACACGGGGCTGCAAGATGAGGGCGGGTGAT
This sequence comes from Conus betulinus, assembly GCA_016801955.1. Classification (NCBI taxonomy): domain Eukaryota; kingdom Metazoa; phylum Mollusca; class Gastropoda; order Neogastropoda; family Conidae; genus Conus; species Conus betulinus. The sequence goes on along the minus strand of JADBJO010006497.1, from coordinate 80,350 downwards.
GGTCGGTGTTGTTTTTGGCGTGCTTATCGGCCCTTGTGCGACGGGTGGAAGGTTGATAACATGACGTGATGTTGGAACACCGGTTGTAGGAACTTAAAAAAAAAAATGGCATAGACAGTATTCCGGCTTTTGCTGCTTGTTCGTTTCGAGACAGTCGTCTTGACATGTTGTAATGCAGTGACCCTGGTAAGAAAAATTCAGAGCGACATATTCAAATAAACACGTTCGTACAACTGTCGCTGAAATTACTGGAGGCTGATCTAAGAAGCTTGTTTGTTTGCATGCAAAAGTTATATGAGGAGCCAACTGCATTAAAGATAAGGCTGCAAGATTCATAGATCGTTTACTTATTTTGGACGTAAATGTTAGATACATGAAACTAACGGCCTAATGTTTTTACCCAGTGAAAATGCTGTCGAATGGCTGCCTGCTTAAGATAAAGGCAGCTGAAGAAGATTGGGCTTTGACCTGCATAATGTCCCGTGCCTTTTAGCACACAACCTCTTGCACTTCCCTAACCTGACAGCTTATAGGCTGTGTTGGACTTTAAACATATAACTGACCATGAGGTGTTTGAATCTCCCATGAGGACCGGAAACAAATAACTCTAGGTGTGTGTGTGTGTGTGTGTGTGTGTGTGTGTAAGAAGTCCAACACAAGAGCATAGTGTACAAAAACAGATGGGGGGGGGGGGGGGGGGGGGGGGGGGGGGGGGGGAGGTACCTAATTACGTACGTAACATTCGAAATAGCAATGTTCGTACTTTCTGCACTTCCTGTTTGGTCATCTTAGGTGAAACGGCGTCTTCTCCAAAAGGAACTCCTGGTATTGGAAGCTTGCTACATCACTCCTTGTTGCTACGGTCAGTTTTGTTTGTTGACAGCGTCACCTTCAATGAACACGTGTGTGTAAAGCTCAGAAGCAGAGTTCGCTATGATTCATGACACTAAAAAGAAAAAAAAGAGGCGTTGTTTTCCACCAACCAGTTGAAATACTGGTCACAAATGCTACAATGAGTTTCGTCTTCTTCCTATCCCTTTTTCCTAGTCCATTTCCTCCTCAACCCCTCAATACTTTTGTTGGGGGGGGGGGGGGGGGGGGGGGGGTATCCAACCCCACAGATAGTTCAGACTGGAACTGTGCAGAGTAACGCTCTAGCCATTGGACAACGGTCTATTCTTTTGAACGGTAGAGTGATGGGGGGGGGGGGGGGGGGGGGGGGGAGGAGGAGTGCAAAACAAAACAAAACCCACGACGGACGCGATCGCTCTGGAAAACATTCCGTCTCTTCTTCAAATTTCAAGGGGGGGGGGGGGGGGGGGGGGGGGGGGGGGGATTCTGACTGTTCACTACAGCGTGCCGCATGAGTGTAAAAAAAAAAAAGTGTAAAGAGGACGTTGTGTGGGCAGTAATGGAATTCGGGTGGAACGTGGGTTGTTGGGAAAGCGATCTATACACAAATAGCCTATATGCCGACATTTACAAGGGGAAAAAAAATGGTTTTCTGGCTCGCGAGCCGAGGCTGTATCCAGGGCAGTGTCACCGGGTGGTTATACTGGAAACGTACAGATCAATACTTTCGCGAAGTGCAGCTTTAAATTGGTTCTGTTGCTAGACTTGCCGCTACATTTTCCTCCTTATTGTTTCACGTAATTGTCCTGCGCATAAAAAAAAGCAGGGAGACCAAAGGAAATGGAAAAAAAAAACAGGTGCATGGGTTTGGGACGGGCTTTTAAATGTAACGGATTTGGCACAGAAAATAGGGAGCGGAACGGATTGGAGATTTTGAACATGGTGAATTTAACTTTCTCGTGGAAACATGGTCGGAGTGTGCCTTTTTCACGCGTTCTCCCGTGCAGGGATGGACCCCTGAGAATTGCAACAGACCTACCGAGGCATATTTTGGTAAATAATCTACGAAGACAGTTTTCGAAGACAACTTTGAAAATGGACTTGGATTTCACATATCTTTACAGGCGTGAAGCCTGATAAGCTATGGGAAAATTGGGCCATGCTCTTACATGTTGATATAGTCTCGCACACTCTAAACCTCCCTCGCGGAAAATGATCAATGTCCATCGGTGTTACGATTCTACATTACCGGAAGACATGAGAGTGAGCGAGATTGCGTAATGGAAGGCAGAAGAATATTGGCGACTGTACAACCTAAAACAGAAAAACCGCTGAATGGTATTTGAAAATAATGGCTGAACGGTTTCCGAAAGAGGTTTCCATATTTTCTTTCTATTCTTTGGCCCAATAAGACACACTATCATATTTTGCATATTGAACGGACAGATGCTTGAATTAGGCTACAGAGTATTTACGCAAAATTTTTGTTTCTCTCATCTATGGTCTCTGTCAAGTTTTGCATGACCGGCAGGAAGAGACCTGAACCCTCGCCTGATGCATTGATGCACAGACGGTGCAGTAGTCTACGCGTTTTCCCACACTGTCGCTCTTACATGGGTTAAGACAAACCTATTGAACACCTGACTGGCAAACCCCGCTCCACAGCCGTCTTCCTGTTTCCGAGGGTCAACACTGTGTGCAGGCAGACCTCCTGTAGTCTGAATCCCGCTTCATGTGTATACACTGCTCACACGGACTGGATGTGCACATCAAATCAATCTGTAAGCTGTGTCACATCAAGACACTCGGAATATATCAGAATACTGGGAGAAGAGGCTGTCGCTGCTCAGGGCATTTCACAGGTTTAACAGAAAGGTTGTGAAAAACGCTACCACCACCCCCTAAATAAAAAGCCACAAAAACATAAATAAACAAATCTGAATAACACCTTCGCCCCAGGAATATTTTCCCAAGGGCCCACCTGGGGCACTATATACACCACAGTCAACATGTTGATCGTCACTGTACGCCGTATCTATTTGGCTGCTTCCTTATCATACGATTTGGCGCGAAACAGACAGTGGTGTTAAGCCAGTGCCTGCAATTGGGTACATTACGGATCCATAACTAATCCTGGAAAGCAAAACACTTCCCATGACCCTACATAACCCGGGAGGGGAGGGCTCTATTTAACATATTCCTAATGCACAACTGGGAAGACCGAGGGAGCGTGGGTCTCTTTTGTTCGTGACGGAGTTAGCCACACTGTCAATCTCGGTCCCTGACAGAAGAGACAGCCAGATAATGGACCTGTGAACAATAGGCCAGACCAATGACCAACCTTCCGTTCATTTCCGGCAGAGGCCAAACACAATACGGTCTTACACGCCAACGACGCACGCCCCTCCCGTTCTCCCCCGCAGGGTACAGCAGGGCGGAACAGAAGGGCATTGACCCACGCAGGGAGCCCAGCACACCGTTTTGCATTAAGCGATGGTGGACAAGGTCACTGCAAGTCTGGTGAGGAAAAAAGAGGTGGTGCGGGGAGGATCAATGATTATGAGGCTGGAACCTCTGATAGCCCCCTACCACCATCACCTCTTTTCTACTCTTCCCCACCTATTTCCCGACAATTTTACTATCCCCACCCGCTAATCTCCACCCCATGTCGGTGCCAAGATTAGAGTGAAAATGGCAATCGATGTCTGCTCCGTGCAAGTGGAAAAGAAAAAGAAAGGTGCATGTAGTGCGTTTCATCTGGCGTCCAATGCCATTCTTTATACTGACAGAAACCGAACAGAGCGTAAATGCATGCGTGCGTGCGCGCGCGCGCGCGTGCATGCAAGTGGCAAAGCCAAAGTGCACAAACATTAGGTTTTGTTGAGCATCCATTTTGAAGTGCGAATCGAACGCTCCATCTCTGAATATTGAGTACGATCGTAGACTTTGTGGCTGTGTTAGCGGTTTCCCACTGACAAGTATTACAAGTACTGGTAGCGCACAGCACGGTATAAACCTTTATATTAGGCGAGAATAGACTACGTTTGTAGGTGGAAAAAACTGAATTGTTGAAACGCAAAAGCACACACATCTGTAGGGATACATGCTACAAACGTCGCTCAGATTTCTTCAGTCCCTCAAAAGTCAGGTATACAAAAGAAAAGCATCGCCCCAAGTCTTACATGTATCGTCCTAAAATAACATGACCACGTCACGTGTCGTGGACAAAAAAAAGTAGACCATGGATCCGGTAGTCAAACCCATTACCTGACGGATATGTCAAACTAAAGTGAAACATTGAGGACACAAACGAACATTGCCGTCTCTTTTACATTGTCTCACAGCCCTCCCACTGTCTGAGAAATTCACTACGTCGTGAAATAACTTAATGCACACATGCACATTCTTTATATTGCTCAGATTCCTCGCGCAACACAGCTTGTCACTTGTTAAGAGCAATAATATTTAGAACGGCTGAGTTCATCCTTGGCCACTCTGGTGGACCAGAATAACACGTTAAAACATTTCAGCTACGTTCTTTTCCACACCCCAGCACATCTGTAAGCCTGTCTGAGTTCTGGTGCCAAATGCGGACAGCTGTCGTCGCCACTCATTGTCAATCTCAGTCTGCAGAGGGGTTGTGTAACCGTAGTCGGAGTGGTCAACATCCCACCCATCACCTAGTATACACAGCAGCCACTGTCCGCTGTCTGTGTGTATTCACGTGCCCATTGCGCATGCTGTATGCAAGGAGTGGGCTGGAGTTGCAGGCAGTCTGTTCTGGGGGTTCTTTCATTCCCATTGCTGGTGCTGGTGCTTGTATACGGATGGGCTTCACACAGGTCTGAAGTTTTCCATCACCTCCTAACATTTGCTATGAGGCGAACTGTCGATTTTTTTTTCATACCGGCTAAGTATCATTAGGTATCCTTCCCATGAGGACAGCCCAGTGTGTGTGTGCCTGCAGGCAGCAATGCACTACAAAAAGAAAGAAAAAGTCCCAGGACCTCGCTGATACTGGGTCCTCACGGGACTCTTCTAAAATGAGTGGTATAGTACTGACTATTGGATGGCACTGGCTGTGGATGGGAGGATGGCCAGCTACGCTGTACGGTGACAGTTTGTTTTACACACGAAGTCGCCAGAGCTTCAACCCAAGCGAATTCAAGGACCTCAGAGTATCCACTCCCACAGCCCAGCTTTGAGGTCAGTCACCACTCAGGGAGACATGCGACACATGGCAGTCGGTATCGGGTTCCCCTGTCCTGAGCCATATCAATACAAACCACACTGTAATCTTATTTCATCTCGGTCCTCCAATGAACCTCCAGTGAAGTCACCCTCTACAGATCACAGCGGTGAACAACCCTTCACCGTCCGACAATGTCGTCAACGTCATTTCACCGCCCCGTGCCCGTAATACATTGCCTCACAATGATGCATGAACGGTCGGTCATCGAGCCCTCAATCACTATGGCTGTCAGAAGCGGTGATGGCAGCTCAGGCGCTCCATTCCCAGTAGATGGCTTTACGATCCACGCTTCCCAACATCAACGTACTCCAGGTCCAACATTCCCACTGGACACACAACAGAACGCACACGGCGGCCGAGAGCCAGCTGGTATCGGACCACCTCTGCAAGGCCCGTAACTCCTTCCCTCTTCCCGACCCGAGTCATTCCTCATCGCTCTCGCTTGGCTCGCTCCCAGGGGCGGCTCCAGCCCGGTGCGGAGCGTGACCTGCACGTTGCGGTTGAGGCTGACGGCGGGGAAGAAGACGCCGTGCAGGTCGGTGAAGGCGATGGGCCCGTGCGGCACCTCGTCCAGGAAGTAGCTGAGGGTGTGTGCTGGTTGAGGTCCAGCAGCAGGCCGATGACGGCGCCCCGCTTGATGCCGCCGTCCGTGCGGTTGTGTGTGCTCGTCGCGGTGGATGAACCAGCTGCGCTTGTCGTCGATGTACATGCTCCACGCTTTGTCGTCTTTGCCTGGAAACACACGCAACAGTATGAAAAATAAGAGGGCTGTGTGTGTGTGTGTGTGTGTGTGTGTGTGTGTGTGGGGAGGGGGGAGGGGTATCGAGGCGTTGAATGTGTCCTTTGTCTTTACCTGTTCATTTATGAGCGTGCGCATATGGAATATGAGAGAGAGAGAGAGTGTGTGCGCGCGTCTGCAGGAGGGGAGGGTGAATGGGTCCTTTTATCGTTTTTCCCCCAGAAACCTTGCTCAACAGATAGGGTTACATGTTGTCTTTTCCTCTGTCCTGGCTTTGGGAGGAAGTGTCTGTGCGGGGGAATTGTTTATCGGCAGGCGGAGGTCAGGAAGCTGACTTTCAGTTTGGTAACAAGTAGCAGTATAAAAATGAACATCTCGCAGGTCGAGAGCAGTATCGAAGCCCGTCTGGAAAGTTTCGTTGATCCGGACCATGACTTGAAGCCGTCCAGGTGTCTTTGTCTTCCCACACAATGTATGCTGCAATAAGCATCGAGACATATTTATCACGCAAAGTGGAAATACTGTGTCAGTTTGGGCGTAGAGTAACCTGAAATCTTGAAGGTGTGAATGCTAGAGAGAGAGAGGGAGGGAGGGAGGGAGGGACATAACATCGTCAAAACTAAACGCCATCAAGTTCAAAGAGAAGTGTTACAGAAACAGCAGTCAGCAAGCTTAGTGGAAGCAAATGACATCACTGGTCATTCATTTGTTGGTCATTAGCAACGACAAACAATTGACCGGTTCGCTGGTCATTTGATTGGTGACCAATTATGAACCGTGTGCCCTTTGAAGTTGCCGTCGCTCCACCAGCCAGCCCTCAACCATCACCACTCCCATTCGCCCCACCTCCAAGGACAGTGTTAAGTAATGTTGACACGGCCATTACTGGCGATTCCCATCTGTAGCTGAAACCATGTGTGCCTTGGGGCCTGTAGTGTAAATGTTCAAGGGCTGTGTAACTCGTGGGGAGAAAATGGCTTGCGCTTAAAAAGCTTGTGTGTTTGTAGTGTTTGTATGTCTGCATCGAGCGAGAGAGCATGGGGGGAAACATTAGCACGTACGTGCAAGTTTGTATGTAGGAGTACATATATACGCACGCAACAGTGAAGTAAAGTTACCGTGTGTGTGTGTGTGTGTGTGTGTGTGTGTGTGTGTGTCTGCGCGCGCGCGCGACCGACAAACACATTCATTCTCTCTCTCTCTCTTCTCTCTCTCTCTCTCTCTCTCACACACACACACACACACGCGCGCGCGCGCGCGCGAACGCGCACACACACACACACACACACACACACACACACACACACACACACACACACACACACACACACACACACTGGGATCGCACAATGGAATTGTTGTCAACGGTTTTTTTTACAGCAGAATGTTTGGCGGATACGTCAAAGACTGCATTGTGCTGGTGCGGCACCGGTATGCCTCTTGACTGTTTCGAAGAATTGCACATGCATATACTTAGGGCCTAGCTGAGAGTTCTTTTCATGTCTCGGATATCGGCAAACTTACTGCCAGCTGTGGGACGGATTGACGGAGGAATATGACGGTGTGGACGGAGTGACGTGGACTGTTAGTGGCGGGATATGATGGTGTGGATAGAATGACGGGGACTGTTCCTGGAGGGATATGATGATGTGGACAGAATGACAGGGACTGTTACTGGAGGGATATGATGGTGTGGACGGAGTGAGGGGGCTGGAGGGATATGATGGTGTGGACAGAGCGACAGGGATAGACTGAAGGCGACGAACTTGACCATTCTCTTGTACCTTCAGAAAAAAAACACACGCACATACTACGAGTTCCGATATTGACACATATACCTCCACGTGCAGATACCCAATTCCAGAGAATAGTGAAACATGAGAACCGTTATTCACAGGGGTTTATCTCCTGTGTTTTCCTTTCTGCTGTGTGACAAAACGACGCATCCTCTCGTTGATGTCGATTCAATTGTAACGTGGAGCACACGCAGCATTCATGAATTCAAAACAAAGAAGAGCAAGGTTTACTTCGACGTGTAACCTCGTGGCAAAGAAACGCAAGAGTAGGTCCGGGACTGCAACAGGACAAGCCTGTAGGACGGAACAAGGGGACCTGCTCCGCAGATGAGGGCAGCTGCAGGATGTAGGTGGGAAGGAGAGAGCGAGAGAACTTGTGGCTTTTACAAATTATCATGAGGGGATTCACACCGTGGTATTATGTGCGCATGCCTGTATCTTTTCACCCCCAGCCTCTCTGCTGCTCCATCTTTTTCGGCGAGGAATGTAGGGGGGCTGAATGGATGGGCGATTGCTTCCCAGCTCGCTTGCTTTCTCTCTCTTCTCTCTGCAGTAGCCTACAGCCCGAGCTGACGGGAAATCAATGGAGCCCTTTCGCTCACTGTGTCTGCTTGCCATGTCCTCTTCGCGGGCACCTGTTTGGATTAGGATCGGGTTTTGTCCCCAATGCATCGTTTTATCTTCCGGCCTCATTCATTCGCTTCTGTCTTGTCACTTAGCCCTCCCGCACCCTCTTCCTCCCCTATCCCTCCCCTCCATCTGAACACACTTTTTTTTCTTGCTATCCTCCTGTCAACTCCTTTTTTTTTTTCCTACGTCATCTCCCACAGCCCCCTGTGGTACGACTCTGGCGCCCGCTCATTGCGGCTCTACCACCCTCAACTGCATCAAAGCCGGCACCGTCCGAGTCCCATCATCCTACAGTCTACGGGTAACAATCGACACCGAGTCGTCATTAGGAAACCCTCAGGAGGAAACATTCCACAGCTGTTGAGATTTCCAGCAGTTACTTGCGTATTCTACATTAACGGTGCGTCTTCGGAGCGGATCACAAGGCTGTTGACGTGTTAGGGAAGGGTCGGCGCTGTGGATCATAAGGCTGTTGATGTGTTAGGGAAAGGTAGTCAGGAAAAAAGAATAGGGTAGTATCGGAGTATGTGCAAAATCTCTTAGTGCATATGTTAATTTCTCTCTCGTTTTACTTAAAACTTCTCCCACCGCCTGTTAACCGTCATCCACATCTGTTCATGCCTCCATCTGGGCCGCTGGTGGCCTCAGTGGTAAAGCACCCAGTTCAAACGATTCTCAGATTTTTTACATGTTCGAATCCTGTTGGAGCTCAATATAAAAAGGCCCCTCTCCATGCCCGTTTTTACTATGTTGTCTTTTCTAATATCTGGAGAGAAAAAAAAAACGATTTAAATTGAGGAATACTTCGAAAAATTGTCTGCTCATTAAGCATGATGCTTTATTAGTCCTCATTCTGGACAAAGAATTTCTTGATTAATACACAACAAAATTGTCCTGAAATATTCAACAATGCAAGTTTACTTTATTTCAGTTTTGAAATTCATGGCGATAACCATTTGTGTGCTGTTCTTATCCTTCATACCCCCAAAATGGGGGAAAGGAAATAAATACTAGCGCTGAATCCTCTGTCCCCGCTCTACTGGGATGGTTGGTCCGAAATAACACTTCATCGGACCGAGATCGGTATGGGCGTTGATCTCTGGCGAGTGGAGTCATAACCACTTGATGCTGACTGATCCTTGTGGTCTGCCGGTATTTTGTCCATGACAGGACGAAACTGACTGAGGTTACGAAGCGAAAAGAGAGAGATGTTCTCTCAACACTAAGTGCAAATGTACTTTTTTTTTTAAACAGCTCTCTTTAAAAAAATCAAGCAGTGCCAAAGCAGCTCGAAATAAGCAGGTCGGGTATAGAGAAAGGGAATGATGTTCGTGACTTACTCTCGACTCCTCCACTCAGAGAAAAATCAGACAGGAAGGGATCAGACAGGAAGGTGGAAGACATGACCCGTGTGTCAGACTACAAAGGAGGAAGACGTGTCTGCTCTTCGTTCTTCACCACCGTTGACACCACTCCACGCGCCCACGTTTCGCTTCCGTACTGGGCGCGCGCTGCGTTTGTTTCCCCATCGCTAGGTCGCGATGTCTGACCCCCGCTGACAGGCCATACAGCTGATCACCTCCCCTCCTTGGGCGACTCCACGGCAACTCCGCCGAGACCTAGGCTGACCTCCGCCGCTTCCCAGACTTTGCACGGCGAGGCGTGCAGGAGGAAAACATACAGAAGAAGAATACAGACATATGTTCCCAGACCGCAGACAGACCATAGCATAGCTATCCCGCTCCTGTCGGTCAGATGGAAGTGTGGGCGCCCTCTACAGGGAGGACCCTTTTAAAGCGCGTGCTGGAAACTATCAACCGACATGGGCACGCGTTTTGTTGAGAGAATGAGAGGGAAGTCAAAGCAGGTCTTGAAGAGCCGAACGCCCTCGGTGCCAGAAAAGAGAGACAATCAGGATGGGATGGGATAGGTGGGTGAAGAGGGAGGCGTGCGTGCGTGTGCATGTGCATGAGGCCTCTGTCAAATGAAGGGACTGTGGCAGTTTATTCAAAATGTTTACAGGGGCACGATAAACAAACCGCTGAACTGAAAGTCGATGTGAGACTTGCCAGTTCTAAACCCCCAAACACCCGGTGGGTGAGGTGCTGGTGCAGGAATTTTTCCAGTCTCGTTTGTTCGCTTTATGTGAAGACCTAACCGCGCTTTAACACCAAACCTCTCATTGTAAGCATAGCTATACTCAAACAGAGGATCATGCTCTCAAATGATTTAAGATGCCCATTTGAGCAGTTTGGGGTGGCATGAAACACCGAGTTACAGAGCATACATAAAGAGTAGACGGTGATCGCTAAGTAAGAATATAGGTTTCTTGATTCGACATTAGTAAAGTATTTAGACTCAGAATCACAAACTTACTTTGAGAATATTTCGACAGGGTCGCCCTGTCTTCGTCAGCTCACTGTTGCTGTTGTGGAAGCGAGGCCTGGTGGGGCGACTGTTGTGTGGGGTGAATAGTTGTCGGGATCTGATTGTAGATGGGGGGAAGTTCTAAACCTTGATCTCTGTTCAGGCTGGGGCGTCTGGTCTTGATTTCGATGGCTTCTGACTTTTCTTTTTGTGAGGAAGGGCTCTGTAGATAAGATCTTGGTTTCTTGGGGCTGAAACTGTGGCCTGTGGCTTGTAGATGTTCGTGTACGGCAGAAGTAGATCGGTTTTGGGTGTTCCTGTAGACGGGTGGTGAGTGGTCTTGCTGTCTCGCTAATGTAGGTATTGGCACAGTCTTGACACCCTACCTGGTACACTACACCACACCGCTTGAGGGGGTCCGTTTTGTCTTTGACATGGGTCAGTTGCTGGCGTAGGGAATTGGTGGGTTTGTGGAACACTTTGCACCCATGTTGTTGGAAGGTCCTGGCCAGACGCTCTGAAACTCCTTAATGTAAGAGATCCCCACTTTCACACTGTCCGTATCTGTAAGAAGGGTAGGGAACTCGAGGGTTGTCCCACATCCATGCAGGGTATCCATTAGTGGAAAGGGCAGTCTTGATGTGTGTGTTGTTCTTTCAGCTCTTCCTCCTCAGTGGAACACAGTACAGAGGCTCTGTGCATGAGGTGTTTAACAACAGATCTCTTGTGTTGGAGGGGGTGGTTGGAGTGAAAGTTCAGATATTGGTCAGTGGGTGGGTGGGTTCCTATAGACACACTGGTCTCCACCCTGTCGTCAGGGGTTCGGGAAATGAGAGTGTTCAGGTACGGGATCTTGCCTTCTGATTCAATTTCAGAGGTGAATTGGATACTGACATCGATGGAATTCAGGCGAGTGGTGAAGCTGTCAACCTCCATCTCCTGTATGTGGGTCATGGTGTCATCCACATAGCGGTACCACATGCTGGGAGGGTTGGCAGCGGTCTCAAGGGATACTTTTTCCAAATGTTCCATGTACAGATGGCTACCACTGGAGAAACTGGCGAACCCATGGCAGCTCCTTGTTTCTGCTGGTAGAGCTCAGGGTTGAACGAGAAGTAGGCACTAGTGAGCATAGTTCCAACAGTTCTAGCACCTGTTCTGTAGTGAGTTCACACCAGTGACGAAGATGGTAGTCATCCTCAATCTTCTCCCGAATGACTTGGAGAGCCTTGGGAACAGGGATGCTAGTGAAGAGTGCACATACATCATAGGAGACAAGTTTCTCTTCTGGAGGCAGTTGCTGTTTTTCCATCTTCTGTACAAAGTCTGTACTGTTGACTGTGTGGCGCTCGGTCTGCCAGACTGAAGGTCCCAATACTTGTGTCAGGAATTTGGAGGCATTTTACATGACACTGCCCACAGCTGGACACAAGGGGGGCGTCCTTGTGTGTATCTTGGGTAATCCATACAGCTTAGGAGTGGATTCAGAAGTGGGGTAAAAGTCGTTGGTAAAGGCTAGGGGAGATAGAATCTCCTTTCTTGCATTTCTTTAGTAGATTGATAAGCTGATTTTTCACCAACCCTCGAGTTACCTGCCGTCGAAAAAAAAAAACTCACAGACAAAAGAAATGCAAAAGAACCTATCACGAACGACCGCCATAATCTTTCAAAATGGGCTCTTTTAAGGAGGGAGTCTGCATGGTTGTATATCCACTACAAAGACAAATATTCCAGAAACGTAAGTCTGTAAAGGCACAGGGTATTTATTTAAACAGCCTACATTGCAAGGATTCACTGTATTCTAGACATCTCCACCGCAATTTTCCTGAACCTCTACAAAAGCCAAGCCAACATCACGGAGATCCAAAAGAAATTCCATACTTCTTTGGCCCTCTCCCTCTTGTACGCCTTTTCAAGCCCTGCCAGACCAAAGGCAGTGAACGACTGACCGCCAGACATTGGCTCCCCAGACTGCGGGACTTCCCTGAAAGTTCCAGAACTTTCTATGTGAAATGTCACCGGCTGAGTGATGGGGACATACTTTGATGTTCTGCATGCTTCGCCTCCCTCCTCACCCTCTTCTCTTCCTCCCCAGCCTTTTCGTTTCCCGCCCATCTCCAAAACTTCTCAGAATCGTTTTTCTATTGCAGTTACGAGGTACGTGGTGCATGACAAAGAAGGGGAGAGGGGTCCCAAAGGTTCCAGAAAAAAGACTTGTAGATTTGTGCTGAGCCATCCATTTTGCTTGATTTCAAGTTTTTCTTAGAGCGTAAAGAATATACATAAATTGTATCACATGGGCAAAAAGACATCGTGGAATGGACAGTCGGTGTCCACCTCAGACAATGCCAAAGATTTTTCAATACCTAATCGGCAGATGGCAATATAATGCGGGCATATCATAAATCAGGATCAGAACACACATTCGTCGAATTTCCAGAACAAAGGCATAAAAACACATATACACAAATGTAAAGAAATGCAAAGATGACAAAAGGCATGGGCAAAGAAAGTGCGTGAGAGAAAAGAGGAAATGATGAGACAAATTCCAGTAGTTGAGGGGAGTTGTTTACACTGAAAGAGACCCAGGCATTCCCACGGAGAGTAAGTTTCAGGACACACACACAACTGCACGCGCGTCAGGAACACGCACCCCCTCCCCTTCCCCGACAAATAAATAAATAAATGAATGAAATTAAATAAATTAACCCCCTCCCTTCGACTAAGCAAAATGCGTCAATGAACCTTCCCGGTCTCTGTCATTCTGCTAGGCCTATCGCCCCGTCAATCAATATGCCTCATGATTGCAGTTGATGCTGGAGGGAGGACAGATGTCTGGAAGTATTTTTGGCATCGCCGAACTGTGCGTGGCTGACGGCATGGGTTCCTGTATGTCTGACCGTTCAGTCGGATTCAGTGATGAGCTGTACCAAGCTACAGTCAGGACAAAGAAACCAAGCTACAATAAGGAGAAAGAAACCCAAGCCCTCGCGTTGTACTATGGTAGTGATGTGAAGTGAAGAAGGGTGTGTGTGTGTGTGTGTGTGTGTGCTGGGTGGTGCGTGATGAGGGCTGCCATAGATTAGGAAAACACTTGGGATACTTCCCTTTCCGCCTCTGTACACCGTTCCCCCCCCCCCCCCCCCCCCCCCCCCCTCCTCTCATCTCTCTCTCTCTCTCTCTCTCTGTATGTCCATGTCCGTTTTTCTCCCCCCATACATGCACCCTCTTCCCTCCTGTCTCTCTCGTCCTCTAATACCTTAACATCTCCCCACTTCCCATTCCACCCTTTCTCCCTCCCATCACGCCCACTGTACCCCCACAGTCCCTGCAAATCATTAAAAAAAAAGAAAGAGGACGGGGGTAAAAAGCGGCCATTGATCGTGCACTGGGAGGGCAGGCAGTGATCACACAAAGCGACACTCGGGGACCGCCTAATTGGGGATTTGTCGGCCAACAAAAAGCCTCGGCACCAGCGTCAACACAAACGGATGGACAGACGGACACAAATGGCCACCAACCATTGTCCGCAAACGTTTACGACCCTCGGTCAGTATGGAGCGGGTGGACGTAGCACTGTCCAGTACGTGAGTTTTCGTGCCGATGGCCATTACAAGAGACGCCGACACCGACTTCGAGCTGGCACTGGCTTGTGACGGTCCTAATGCCAAGGGGCACTACCCTTCACAATGTACCTCGATATATATGTAGAGTGTAAAGTAAGGGACAGAGACAGAGAGAGAGAGAGAGAGAGAGAGAGAGAGAGAGAAGAGAAAAACTGAGGGGAGGGAGCGTACAGAGAAAAAAAAAAATGGGGAACTCGGAGAGGCGGGGGTGGGGGCAGGAGGGGCACAGAGAGAGAGAGAGAAAAGGGGGAGCGTGGTCTCTAACATCATGCATGTTTCAAAGGGACTGAACTATTGTAAAAACAGGATTAAGAAATTGCTCTGCAAAGAAATGTTCATTTTTCACCAGCCGTTAACCAACTCCCTAGCCATCAGCCAACAAGAAATTGAAAACAAAACAAAACGACTGATTTTGAAATCGGGGGGAAAAAAAAAACGTTGACATTGGGACTTGAATACCGTGAGGAGGAAAAAAAAAAAAAACGACACACATATCCGTCATGGAGAAAAGGGTTTAGTGACGATTGTTTGGAAAGAAAAGGGTGAAAGGGAATATGTCAATCTTCCCGAATTTCCCTTTGGAGAGATGACAATATTAAGTTCAGCCATGACTTGAGTTTTGACTTCTGTGAGGAGTCTTGTCAGAGAAGTAATAGCAAAGAAATCGTAGCTGTCCAATCATTGTAATAGGAGCACTTTTCGCCACAATTTCAAAATAACAAGTTATTATGTGGAGTTCACTGATCTCTCTCTCCATGGAGGACTTCACACTACGAAAACTGAAATCTCAAAAAGACGCAAAGAGATTCCATGATATGTTCATTTTCTGGCATTATATCTTCGGCATCCGATCTTGTGATCTGACCGCCAGATATCATAATCTTGAATGAACAAACCGAATTCATGGAGTCAAAGATTCAGACGAAGTCTTATCGAAACATAACCCTTCTGTACCTCCCCCAACTCCTCATCGCACCATTTCCCCATATACACAATTGTGACTATGATTATTTCTGGATTAGCAGTACATCTCGACCATGCTTTATTTCTTTACATTCTTTCCGTTTTGTTTACCACAAGGGGGTGGGGGGGAATGCAGACTAAAGTACCAAGACCCCTCCTATCATTTCCTTTTCCGACCCTGCCCGTTTTGAAGCCTTGCTCATTCAAACACCCCCTCGTACCCCCCCCCCCCCCCCCTCCCACACACTCCAACGTTTTCATGAGGACCGGCGCTGGATGAACATTGTAGCGTCCCCCAGAGGAAAGGTAGGGCTCTCTCTCTCTCATTCACGCTGGCTCTACGACCAGGCTCTTGTCGTTGGTATAGAGGCTGTCGGTAGGTGGTGTCCTGCATATGCTGGATCAGAACTGATCAGTTAAGACCATCGAAGCATCTCATTAAGTCTGATATTGATGTGTTCCTGCACAGTATTATTACCCAGTATGCAACAGAATAATGAGGGGTCTGGCCGAGTATATGGCAGCCAGAGTGATGGCGTGGACGCAGTGAACCCATCAGATAAAGCAGAAAATAAAAACCTGGTCTCTCGTTTCGGAAACTGACTTTGCTCTCTCCGAGTTTCCGACCTCGTAAATTTGTGTCTAAGAGAATGACAATTGTGAGGTCTATCCACCAAGTGAAGAACCTCACTATCATATCTCTGGTGCAAGGGGACAAAAAGAATGGCACACTTCCCCTCCTGACCTCTAACTCTTCATAAAAAAAAGTCATCGAAGATGAGTTTATTTTAAATGAAAAAAAGTGGAATTGGCCTGCGTTTTTTTTTTTTTTTTTTGTCATGTCTCGTTTAACCTATCAAACATAATGTATCTGGCGGGCTACGTAGCCCAGCTAACAACAGTAGCTTGACTGCAACCACCGTTCTCGGCGATTTCTTTCGCTCACCATGGAAGACTCTACAGTATCCCACACATTCTTCCATCCTCCAGACATGCCAATGCCCACCCACCCACCCACCCACCCTACCCACCTCTCGCCTCCACCCTCAGTCCTCGTCTCTCCCCTACTCACCCAGCATGGTGGTCTTGTCCACGTCGAAGCGGCAGATGCCGATGGAGGGGTCGGTGTGGGAGTCGTAGCGGTCGAGGACCACCTCCCAGTAGTGCACGCCCTTGGAGAAACCCCACTGCCCAGCACCACACGGTGGTCGAAGCTGCTGCACGTGGCGCTCAGGTTGCTGTTGCTGAACACCACGTCCGTCGGCGTGGCCGTGGGGTCGAAGGTGAACCAGGCCACTGCACACACAGCAAGCACGGGCAACGCGGTGAACAATTCTGCATCGTCAATTTCGTAATGCTGGTCGCATCAGCTGGTACAGGACAGCTCACAGCTGCGGGTACTCACGCAGGGCTTCACATCTCTATCTACACTGCCAGACGGGGAAGCTTTCTGTTAAGTTATCGGGCGCGCTGTGAACTGTTAAGCGTGCTGTCCTTTATATCTTTGATTTATGTATCCCCGCTGTGTCGCTCTGTTGTCCTCCATATCTTTGATTTATGTCTGTCGCTCTGTTGTCCTTTACATCTCTGATTTATGTGTGCTGGTGAACGATCAAAGATTTATTTAAATCGGTTATCAAGTGCCCTAAGTTTGCGTACCCAGGGATACATGTATCTTGTGTCATGATCTCCTATCCAAGATCGATCTACAGGGGAGGGTGGAGGCCGGAGTTTCCACTGGCATTTCCGATGAAGTCTTGAACACAACTTGAACTTGCATCCAGTCGGTTGTAACTGAACCCTGCATTGCTAAATTTGCATGCACGAGCTACTTCTTCATAACTTACATCCCTCTATCTTGTTGTGCATGATCAAACAGGCAAACCAGACTGATGACGTGCATGCTAGCAATCCAACCACCTTCATGAAACAGTATCCACTGTATGCATCTGTCAGCAGCGCCCGCAGTAACCATACCTACATTCTATAATGCAGATGTTTACCTCATATGTACCAGTATCAACTGCTGGGTGCATGTTTTCCGGCGGCACTAGCAACAGATGGTGAGAATCTCTGCTCACTAGGTAAGCAACAACCGGCAGTGTGCAATACTCTGTAAACTTATTAGCACGATTTCTGCCTAAGATGATCTGTGCAACAACTTGCATCTAGTCATCAGCCACACAGGCAACACATGGTTGTTGCACGTGTGCAACCGCAAACGTTTACACACACGGCAGTGTCAACGATGCTCTGTATACATTCACCTATTGCTGCTACAGTTAGGGTGACATAGTATACCACATTCAAACAAAAGCTTGCAACCATGGGTCTTCTGCTACACATATGCATCACACGCGGGCAACAGCATATAACAACAATGGATGTGTGCAAGTCATTGTCACTCTTGTCCCAGACATGTGCATCTCTACACGGAGAGGGGCCGCCAGAGGAATGCCCATCACCATGGTAATCCATCCTTTTCTACTTTGAGCGCCAAAGACCCAATAAGGGTGAATTTGCACTCGCGTCTACATATGGTTACAAAAATGTATGTATAGATAGGGAGGAAGCCAACTGTGTTACGATAGTCAGAAAATCAGCGACACTGCGTCACGTTGATCACGCATAAAGAAATTAAAGGCGGGTAGGATATGGAAAGCGTTTAAAAGAAGATATAAGAGTAGTTTTCAAGGTCTCGGCTCACACAAATTGTCACACAGTAGTTTAATTATCTGAATGATATATGTTCGCAAGCGAGCGAGCGAGCGAACACACACACACACACACACACACACACACACACACACACACACACACACACACAGAGGAGCGCGTGCGTCTAGACACACAGCCTTTCAGTTTACAATGCTTGACGATAGCATTTTATCAGCAAAAAAAAAAAAAAAAAAAAAACACAATCGCGAGATGAGCCAGATGAAAGAAGGAAAACGGGGTTAGGAGGAGGTAACAAGATAAACGGAGATGGATCCCTTCCACGATACACACCAACCAGCGCCACCATTCATAAACAAGACCCCGGTCGAAAGCTACAACCCCAGACACGGTCTTCCTCCTCCTCACAATCTGTGATGGAAGCGAGCTGCTGCCCACACCCCTCCACCCCCCCCCCCCTCTCTCTCTCTCTCTCTCTCTCTCACACACACACACACACACACACACACCATCGGTGCAGGAGAAAAGGGGGTGTGTGAAAAAAGAAATCTGCGTGTTCCCCGGTTAGCACACCAATCTCACCTTCAGCAGTGGCCACATTCCCATTCATTTCCCTGCCCGACTCCCTGCTGCACGGCCCACGTCATTCGGGCCCACCCAAAAAGCGAGTGGAATGTTTTTTTTTTTCTCTCTCCTCCACAAAATTATATGGCGTACGTGCCGAGCTGGAGATTAAGCACGTGCGAACCGCCGTTGACAGTGACGGCACCGTCCCGTAATGTACCAACTGGCAGCTGGCTGCTGTCGCGCAGGGCCCGTTTTTCGTGCCGAAGGCAACATGAAGGAGTTGCACTGCAGTATGTTTAATGGATGATGGATCATGCCTTTGCTCCCTCTGCTGAAAACGGCTCTCTCTCTCTCTCTCTTTCTCTCTCCCCTCCCCGTCTGTCTCTCTAGTTCAAAATATTTTAGCGTTCATACAGCAAACTACAGCTGCATAAATCAACTTTTCCAGTACTATTTACAGACCCCCCCTACCCCTCCCCTCCCCCCCCCCCCCCCCCTTTCCCTGCAGCTGGATCTAAAGCGATTGTCGCAACGTGATAACAATCCCGGTGCAGTTCCTTCTGTCGAGTTTTCCTATTTAAAGCAAGGCAAGCTTGGTACTCGTTGACTCCACAGATACCAGACCTCTAGGTTTGGTAGGGCGGCTGGAATACTTTAAATATGCAACAAACCAGCCGACAATGGCAGTCCTGAGAAATGTCATTGAAACATTTGTCAGTATCAAGTGTTTATCATCAATAAATTCACAACTGGTTTGCTGTCGAGTGTTTGAGCGATGTGTATATACTTTTTGTGTACTCAGCATTTGCTCTGAGACATCGGCTGAAAATTCTTGGAAAAACACCAAAGCATCATAAATCCGAGAATTTTTTTTTTTTTTTTTTTTAAATTGAAAGTACTACGTCAACCCCGTCTTGTCAACACCATTGACTTCCACCGACAAGAAGATGCACTTGCATATCACATAGCCATTTAGTTGTAACTGAACTCTGCACTGGTAAACTTGCATGCACGAGCTACTTCATAAAGCCTTATTGCCGTATCACACCCTGGCACCTTTCTTTCCTGAGCCCAGCTGGAATGATATTCTGGGGTAGATCACAGCTAAGCGTTCGGTCTACCTTAACCGCATTTCACATTCTGGTATCGCTAAAGGGGTAGATCATAGCTAAGCCTGAATTAAATCTTGTGACACGTTCGGTCTACCTTAACTGCATTTCACATTCTGGTATCGTTAACCCAGCCCTGACTGCATCTAACACGTCCAGTTAGTCACATCAAAACCTGTTTTTTTTTTATTTAACTTACAACATTACACGATGAACTACAGACCCCCAACTTCCTTGGACCCCCTGCCACTAAGCAAAGCACAGTCGACGGCTCCACAGACATCAAAGAAGGAAGCCATCTCGCAGAACGGCAGAGGGACCAGGCCTGAACAAACATCATCGCCCCCATGCCTCACCCCCATTCCACCCCCACCCCACCCCACCCTTCGCTCGCGCCTTGGAAGGCCGGGACAAACGATAAGATGGGGTGACCACCGAGTCACGAGATAGGAAAGCCAAATAAAACCAGCCGAGGACTGATTTGCTCCAGCTCCCCACAGATGATCGCCCAAAGTCGTGATCTCGTCATGACAAAGGCACGACATAGAGAGAGAGAGAGAGAGAGAGAGAGAGAGAGAGAGAGAGAGAGAGAGAGAGGGGGGGGGGGACCCACAAAATGATTCACTCAAGGGGTACCCTTCCAGTGGAAGGGTTCACTCTCTCTGTGCGTGTGATAATTTTTAGGAGTTCTTATGGGTAAGCGCAGGTACAGAAAAAGCTGATGCAAAAAGAAACACACACCCGATCTTCATATTGAAGCTAAGGGAAGACAAATTGTGGCCAGAGGAAAACCATTAAATTTTGGTGTGTATTCTTATCAAAATGTGCCTTCGGGTCCTTCCTCCCCCCCCCCCCCCCCCCCAACACACTCACACACACACACACACACACACACACACACACACACACACACACACACACACAAGCGCGCGCGCACACACATACTTTCTACAATACTCCGAGAGTAGAGAATTTTGTAAATTTCTCAAATGACGCTTAGGTCTTTAAAAAACACACACACACACACACACACACACACACACACACACACAAAACCAACCAAACAAACAAAAAAAAACCGATCGGGCCGATGTATCGATATTCATCAACGTGTTTGGTGTGGATCCGGGTTATAACTCGGGTCAATCAAGGCTTTGACCTTGGCCTTGAGGCCTGCGCTCACCCGAAGTACTGGAGCTGTGAACACTTTTGACATGTAAAACTATGACCGACACCATTCTGAAAACATTTGACGTCTACAACATGGTGAATGTGAAACTTTGACCGACACCGGTCTGAAATGGAAATACAGAGTGGGGAAAGGAGGAGAGAGGCAGATAGGAAGACGACACAAGGAGAGAAAAAAATGACGAGTAGGGTTAATGAATTGTTGTGATATTTAATCTTCCATCTCATCCTCGTTCATCTATGAATCAAAAGGCGTGCAAGGAAATGTGTATTAAAACGAATTTCTGAAGGATTGTGGGGAAACATTATCAGAAAAAGAGTGTGCAAACTAAACCCTCTCTCTTTACCCACGACTGATTAGAAATAGCCCCCGTCCAACACTAGTGAAGTTTCACTCTGCATCGAGAACGGTTAATTTGACAACTGGCGCACACACACACACACACAACATACACACACACACGCGCGCGCACACACACACACATACACACACAGAATCATATCGGGCCCGAGCCTTATCCCCACAGGAAGAACTCCATCTCCAAAACGACGGGATAGTAGTGTGGTTAGGGGGGGGGGGGGGGGGGGGGGGGGGGGGGGGGGGGGGGGGTGCGTTAAAGATAGGGAAGGAGCTGACTATATCTTTGGACACATGTGACCCCTGGCAGTTACGGTCATTTTGAGATAGTCTCGGTCACTGCCTTCAGACAATGAACTGGTCAGTTCCGGCATGTCCCTCACCTAGAGGGGAGAAAAGGGCGCAAGGGGGAGTGAGAGAACTACTCTTGACCCTGCCCCTTTCTTGCTGGTGAGATTTTATAGGGTGTGTGCGTCTTTGTGAATGTGTGTGTGTGTGTGTGTGTGTGTGTGTGTGGGAGAGAGAGAGTGAGGGGGGGAGAGAGGGAGAGAGAGAGAGAGCATGCGTGCTTTTTATTTTGGTATTTTTTCTTCTCTCCGATGAATTACAGGACCCACAGATTTCTTTGTTAGCATGTACTACTTTCCCCCTTAGCACGGATCCTTATTACAAATTTCGAACACCCAGACCTCTATATGGGACTCAATGCAGACGCTATCGTCATCAAATGGGTCTGTTTCGCAAGTGTTTTTTAAAGCCAGATCGTTTGTCTGGCCGTCAGCAAGATTTCTCAAAACCTAGAAACACCCAGTTTCACCAGACTTGGTGTCCTGAAGACAGACCTTCAATCCTGGTGCTGTTCCACATCAAAAGCTGGAGCGAGGATCACGTAGCACGATTTACCCATCCTATTACAGTAAGACGACAAAACGGATGTAAACGACTCTTCGCGGACAGACGATTTATGCCCCCCCCCCCCCCCCCCCCCCCCCCCCCCCCCCCCCCCCCCCCCCCCCTACCCCCCCCCCCCCCCCCCCCCCAAAAAAAAAAAAAAAAAAAAATGCAGTTTGATGCTAATCTGGATAACAAAGAGGATCCCGGTTTTGTTCAGCGAAATTGTCTCAACTTTTCCACTGAACGCGGAGAAAAACAAACAACTTTTAAGTGACTGCTACGAACCGATAACTATCAACGAAGTGATGACATATTTCTAAGGATGTTCAAACTGTCCACAGATATGAACAGTTCAACACTGACAATTATGATTTTCTCTGTCTTTCAAAAACAAAAAGTACATGGGAGGTTAACTTTCAGTCTGTATGAACGAATTGCTTCACCTGGAAGAGGTTTTGTTTTCACTCATGAATCGTGTCAAAGGGCGGATCTAAGGACTGTTTGACCTTGACTGGGGTCTGCGCTCTTCCAAGTGCTTTTCTGGTTTTAGACGTTGATCTAGCAGTCATTTTGACTTTCCAGGTGTAGAAAACCACAACGCGCACACACTGGATGAGACTTCAGACTTTCATTATCATCATAGCACAGCGGACCATGCTTTACACGTAAAAAGCCTGGATGAGATAAACTAAAACCCCACAACTCGTTCTTAAAAGGGTTCCTGCAGCCACTGACCTTGAATTTACTACATCATGTTCGATGGTTCATTATTTACTCTTCTTTTTCCTCCACTGCTTTCAAATATATCGGATAATTTTAGCGCATTGTGATCGATGGAGGGTTTGGAGGGAAAGAGAGCTGGAGGTGGGGATAAGGAAACGTGGGGGGTGGGCATCATGCTTCAACAAACATCTAAAGATGATTTTAAAGTGGGTGCATCCATCCCTGAGGTATACTGCCAGCAGCTGCTTTAGTCTGACAGACAACAGAAAAGATCAGTACAGCGTCTGAGGAAATATCATTAAGGAAAAAAAAATTACATTTCAATCACATTGCTTTTTCATCAAGAAAACAAACGAAGCGTTAGCATTCAATTAGCTCCCCTTTTGCCACGAGATCTCCACGGAAGCGCTTTTCAAGAAAAGGGAGGCAACGCAATCGGTCAATGGCAATGACTGCCACTGCTGGCAATTGAGGAAATCTGGAACGGCACAAAGGCACGTTGAAGCGAAAATCTTATTTGTTTGCCTGTTGAACTTCCGAAATTGTACAGGATCGGAAAGAAAGGTTTTATTTTTTTTGTTGTTGTTTTCAATCTCCAGATCATGGTAATGAAAGAAAAGCATTTGCATTCTTGTTCAATAGGATTTACTCGTGTAAAAGTGGTTTTCTCCCAACAAAACAGAAAGCCGAACAAAAAGAAAACAACCAATCAAAAAAAAAAAAAAAAAAAAAAAAAAAAAAACGAAATAATAAACAAATAAAAAGCATCTGTGGCAGCTTTCAGTGACCACCACTCCCGGAATCAGCCCCCTGGACAAAAAGAGAGGAAGCAGCCGCAGCACTGTTGTGAACTGAGCTAACGGTCGAACGACACGAGCAGCATGTGTAGGTTGGGTTAACGGAGATCTAATGCCGACACCTACTTCAGGCAGCAATCACTATGACCGATGAGTATAAGCCTCCCAAGGTGAGAGGACGGGGCTACACTACCACACTGGTACAATACCTCAACGGTAACAAAAATAATTGAGATCGATACCTATTTTGCCTTTTTTTACACTAGGGCTGTCCCAGGTTTGAACCTGCAAGCTTCAGAATACTCGGTGCTTTTGAAAACCAAGCTAACAAGAAGCATGAAGGCACTGGAACAGGTCCTACAGCTTATCGATTCCAGACTCTATAGCGGTCGATAGATTCACTGGGATGTTAGATCATACCCTGACTCCAGACTATGGCGACCCAAACTGGTCTCATGGCGGCCCATGGTGGTCATGGTGCCTCTAATCAGGTGTGCGGCCTGCGACTTCAAACCCCCGACACGAGAATCCAAGATAGGATCCTCCTAAGTCACAGGGACTGAAACAGCAGCTCTTAAAAACCGTGGCACCTGGGTCCCACTGGAGCTGAAAACGACGCCTGCTAAGAGTTCGGCCCGCTGTGTGGGTTTAACCATCGAAGTAACACCATTTACAGAACCAACAGATCAGGTGTGACCCAGTCAGGATCATCGTGACTTTGACTTTGATGTAAACGGTCATGCAAACCTGCCTCTGCTCAGCAACACGATTGCACAATAACCGAGGGCATGAGAGCAACTTTGTCGGTATCCCCCCTCAACTTTCCCTTTTGAGAACGCGTCTTTTTTTTAACATAATTGACCATGAAGTTTAAAGAAAAAGGATTGAAGATAACGTTCTACCATCGCTTTTTAATAATGAAACCATTAAAACGAAGACTTGTTGTGTGCCACATGACCCCCCCCCCCCCCCCCCCCCACACACACACACACGCACACAAAGTGCTTGTGATGTGCCAAATGGGATTAAACACAAAGGACGACCTTGTAATATGCCACTCAAGAACAAAGCGTCATGGGGGTGTGAACTCAGTTTTATATTTTGCTTTTGAAAACGAGTGAAGCTATGTGCTTTTTGCACATGAGCCGGAATAGCTCAGTTGGTAGAGCGCCTGACTCGTAATCTTTGGTGATCCTGGGGTTGCGAGTTCGAACCTCCGCCGGGGCGTTTCTGTACAGGGGGATTTTTCCCTCGGAGTTAACATTGGTTCTGACTCCATTTCCCACACAGTCCTTCGAATGAGACTATAAACCGAGGTTCCGTGTGTGAACGCACGCATAACATCTTGCACACACGTAAAATCCCATCACCAACATTCGGAAGAGTAGGCCAGTTTGGCCGTTGGTATGGATGACACGTTACACATAGCACGCACCCTGAGTGAGAAACGGAAAGAATGAAGTAAGGAAAATGAGAGTGATCGATATTGAACGATACTGACTGGATGGCACGGGAAACGACTGAATGAAGCGCCAGCTGGCAGCTCTTCAGTCGGCACTACCAGGTAGGCAGCCCGTTGTGTAAATGAGTGTTGATTGTAAAGCGCTTAGAGAACGTGGTCTCTAGCCGAGAATAGGCGCTATATAAGTGTTCATTATTATTACTTGGTTGTTTAATATATGACCGGCTTTTTTTACTTAAATCACAAGCAGTTCTTGCCTTTTTCACGTCCCCACGAAATTGGGAGGAGGGTTATGTTGCCTGCACAGAATACCCCGAAAAACAAAAGGAACTGCAGCAACAACTGCAACAAACACGTGTCACACACACACACACACACACACACACACACACACACACACACACACACACACCAACGCTCCAACTCAAAATTTTCACAGCTTCGGCAACTTCACCGATTGCGTGATAAACAACATGCTTCTCTTTCTCTCTCTCTCTCTCTCTCTCTCTAGCTCTCTCTCTCTCTCTCTCTCACACACACACACACACACACACACACGCGCGCGCGCGCGCGCGCGCGCGCACGCACACACACACACACACACACACACACACACTCACTCAGACTGTCACTCTCTCTCTCTCGCATGCACACAAGCAATTATGTCATGCAGACGAGTCATAGTTACCCACCACCTTCCCCGACAAATGATAAACTAGACCTTTGAATGAGGTGAAAGAATGAGCACAAAAATACTCTTACGTGTCACCCTCATTTCACAAATCAGGAATGAAATTTGCAGCAATCTGAGTAGAACACAACGTAAAAATACAGCAGTTGCTTAAAAAAAAAAAAAAAAAAAAAAAAAAAAGGGGGGGGGGGGGGGGGGGGGGAAGAGAAAAAATGGCTGCATAATAACACAGAAATTTTGGAAGAAAATCAATACAATCACTAGGGAGGTGTGTGTGGGGGTGTAGGGCCGGGGGTGGAACGGGAAAGATGATGAGACGGGAGCAGGAATTGCTGCACGACTGTCAGCATCCTTCATGGGGTGTAATTTGCGCGGCTCTTCTGCCCAATGATCCCATAATGGCTCGGATTTTGCCGTTCCACATTTGAGGCAGGCGTACGACCCCCCCCCCCCCCCCCCCCCCCCCCCCACACACACACACACACACACACACACACCCCTCACCAAACGTACGTCCACCCCACGTCTCCTTTTCTTTTGCATTCCCTCCTTTCGTGTATTAGCCTTCCTTCCAGATGTGTGAAATCAAGTATTGGAATACTGGTGTGAGTTGTCGCGCGCGCGCGCGCGCGCGCGCACACACACACACACACACACACATGAATGGAAGACATAACTATGTCTTAAGAAATTACACAGCCTGTTCCAGGTTCTCGGTGTTGGAGACCTTCTGTACATTTTCAGCTGCTGTTCAGACAGGACGGTAGAGCCCAGCATGAATCGCCGCTCCCTCTTTCCCCCCCCCCCCCCCCCTTTTTTTTTTTGTGTTGTTCTTTTTTCAAGAATTCAATTATGGTTATCTTTACCATCATGTAGCGGATAGACAATGGTGATGTGTCAGAGAGAGAGAGAGAGAGAGAGAGAGAGAGAGAGAGAGAGAGAGAGAGAGAGAGATTTTTTAAAACGCAGCTTACAACAAATGACATTTTTGACGCAAAAATGACCTAGAAATGCAGCGACCTCCCACCCCCCCCCTTCCATTGATGCAGCGACCTCCCCAACTTCAATCGCCCCACCCGGCCCCTCTCTCTCTCTCTCTCTCTCTCTCTCTCTCTCTCTCTCTCTCTCTCACGTGCACAATCACATGTAGCTTTTGCCTCGTTCGACGTCCCCAGGAAACGGCGAATCACGCTTTCTACAAACCACAAGCAACTCCAAGCTTCCACCAATGGCCGCAGCTTCTTTCCCGGTAACAACAGGCGCTGCATGGTTGTGGCGATCAAAAGGCTCTACTGGTCGCCACCATGCCCTGGAAGCATCTTCCTCTTCTCTCTCTCTCTGTGCCCAATAAGATGTCTGTCCTCGTGACGACAGAACAATATCAGGAGACAAGGTTCTTCTTTGTTCTGACATCCTGCTGTCATTAAAAGGTCACCATAAACCTGAGGGTAAAGAAAGGAAGAGAGACACAGATACTGATCGAATCGCCCCAAGTCGCCGGCGAATAGAATCAATTTAAACGTCGGCGAAACAACAATAAGCAGGTGGAGATGAACATAGTAATCGATGCAACGAAATCCTTGAGCTATTCAATACCCACACGGTGAAAGCCATGAAAGCTGCTTAACTATGGGAACGGGAAATGTACCTGACTCGTCAAATCAAACATGCCCCCCCCCCCCCCCTCCCCCCCCCCCCCCCCCCAACTACCTCTCCTGTACGCACACTACACAAACGTAGCTGAGAAAGGAACGAAAGAATAAATTCTATGGTCTTACCACAGTGGTGAAGCAACACATGGCACACATCAAATGAAACATCGCTTTTTTTTTTTTTTATAGAAGGCAGCTGAATTGTCAGGGTTGAAAACTGAAGTCTTTTGACAGAAACAACGCACGGGGCATGCATGTTCTTATACCGGGGAGCCGTAAACAAGGTTAATTTGGTAGACAGGATATGAAAACAAAAACCGAGCTTAACGACCCCTGCCTCTGATCCAGCTCCCCCCCCCCCCCCACCCCCCCCCCCCCCCTCCTCCTCACCTCCGCCTTCTGTAATCCATGTGATCTTTGATGCAAACAAGATAAAGCCCAGGAGATCAGAAAGCAAGCTGGTCTAATTATGCAGTTTTTCCAGCGCACCGTAAATCGCCGTGCCAGCTACTCTTTTAATTTAAGCAAATGCAACAGCCACCTCCGCCTCTTTTTTTTTTCTTCTTCTTAACTGCTCCTAAGCACCACACGCACACTCGTGCACATGCTACACGCACGCACAAACTTACACTCTCTCTCTCTCTCTCTTGCACTGCTGCATTAAATTCCAGCGAACGATTCCCATGCAGTGTGTGTGCCAGCCACAAACAGTTCCTGCTGACGTCTTTTTTTGTTCTGTTACAGCCGGCCAGTGCAGGCAGCGGCCTAAGGAATAACAAACACGACAAGCGCCGAGTGCCGACAGTGGCACTTTTCAGGCTTTCTACTGCTCCTCTTGTGCACGGAATGGCAGTCTGAAAAGGGCTGAGCCGAACAGTACAGAGTTACTTAATCTGGGGAGGTGAAATAACCTGAGCAGATAACACAACAATGACAACGACTAGGAGGAGTATAGGTGAAAACGAATGTGGACAGTATGAATTAGTCAGAATGCCGAATGCCAACCACAAGGCACTTGCACATGCATACACACTTGTGTGTGTAATGGCGAATTCACGCAAATATGTACGCGTGCGCGTTTACGTATGTGTGCACAAACAAACACACGCACACTAAGAGACGTTTACACGAATTCCTTGGCTTATTGTCACTGAGGTACATACACCTCTCACAGATCTGCACTCGTTATCTGATCTAACGCCCCTCCCTCTGCTCACACACAAACGCTCATGCGTGCCCATACACTTCGATCGGATTGTCCCCACTGTAAAACGTGTTTGTTAACAACGTGCACACAACGCCTGCCCAGGGAAGCAATCCTTAAAGGTCGACAACTCAGAAAGGCATCCTTCGGTGTTTCTCTCTCTGTTTACAGATTGTCGGGTGTATGTTAGAGAACTGTGGATTGACTGACCGTACGCCGGCTTTTTGGAGCTACAGTACCTCCCTTCTGACTCCTCCCGTACAGACAAAGCACAGCTGGTTGGATGCATTTCTCTCACGTAACAACCCCCCCCCCCAACCACCACCACCATAGGTTTTAAAGCGGGTGTAGTTTCACGATTCAAACAACAGAACATGTGAGGGGGGGGGGGGGGGGGGGGGGGGGGGGGTGGGTAACGGGGACCTGTGTAACACTACCAACACCACTAGAGCCATACGTCCGCTATTTAAGATGGGCAGCGATAATGACAATTTTGTGTTGAATGTCCGACTGCTAACACGGTGCATTAATTAATACTGAGCTAAGCAGGCACCAAACCAAACGGTGGCCTCACCATGGTGGCAGACAGGTCTACGTCCACACACTCTCGAAATCGCATGGACACATTCAAAGGCAGATAAACCCATTCGATGAAATCACACATGCACGAATATCCACGAACCGCTGATAAGCCGATTTAGCTGCATCTTGTTCGGGAGATGACAAGATATGAGACGGACGGGGTAGGAGGTGACTGGGGCAGATGGTGGTGGTGGTGGTGGGGAGGGGGGGGGGGTCTGTGAGGGGCTGGGTGGTAAGGTGTAAACCTTCAAGGCAACACAGACTCGTCACCTAGCTGGCGCCGGCGAGATGGCGCGGGACTGACCCTTCATCAAACCTTCAACCCCCATCATCCACCGGGCGGCACAAGCAGGGAGTTTAGTCTGAGAATCGTCAAGATCCCTGCTAACACTCTCGCCTGTTAACATGGGGCTGTTATCACTCTTCCCGTCTTCCTAAGCCGCCTAAAACGGGAGAGGAGAGATGGGGAAAGGGGCTGTGTTTGAGCAGCGAAAAAACGATTGGGAGAGAGAGAGAGAGAGAGAGAGGTGGAGGAGGAAATACAAAAAGGAAGAGCGGGGAGCCTGCAGGTAATGAATAAAGGCGTCAACGCCACGTGCCACGTTCTGTGTGTTTATATATCAGGCAAAACTTATCCTAAAATAAAAATATATTCTGTATGAAAGATGATTCGTTTTCTGTTTTTTTTTTTTTTCACAATCATATCAAATTCTTTGCGAGTCATACCACACCTACTAGTTAAAACGAACGGGGCTATTTGGGGAAGCCCTCCAAATAGTCACACGAATTACACATGTTCCGGTCGTGTTCGGAACTCGTGTCATTCTAGAACTGTTCGGCCGTTTTCGTTATTTCAACTTCCTGTTCGGTCCCGTGCATTCACTGTGTTGCAAGTTCGGAACACAGAGGGATGGCGCAGGGATGGGGAACCCAAATTAAAAAAAAAAAAACCGCTTCATGTGTTCCTGCCGCTCTGTGCTAATGGTGTCAGTGTAGAGTCAAAGCTGAGCTCACTTTTCTCTCGGAATGATCACCTTTGTTCTCTGTGTCAGCAGCGGTGGATTTGAGACCTTACACCTGAATGTTACCAAACAGACAATGTGACGAAGAACAAGGACGTTACACTCTGCTTTGCTGGGATTCTCCAGCGTCCATATCGCAAAAAAAAATAAATCGCGCTCAATTTCCGTCAACTAAGGACAAACCCTGTTCATCACATCAACTGACGTAAAACTTTGATACCATTGTCGGTTTGTTGTTCGTGACAGGCAGTCTCTCACTCGCCACGAATCATTTCATTGGACAGTATTCCATCCAAATGACCCGAAACAAATGAATCAAAACGTAAGATGTAGCATCAGCCTGCATACCATGAAAATCTATCTTTTGAATCACTTATCGGCAAGTAAGTAAGTGTTCCGACTGAATACAACTGAAATCCATTATGACAACAAGGTGCTTTCTGTGTCTGATCCTTAACAGATGATGTGGTGGCCACAAGACTCGAACTACAGTCTTCCAGTTATAAACCCAAGTGTGCTATTAACTACTGCACCGAAACTGGCTGGTGCAACCAGCAAAATTGTCCACGAGAGAAGAATAATCCAGCTATTGACCAACAGGCGAAGGGAAAATGGGGGGAAAGGGGAAGGAAAGCGTGGGATCGAGGAGAGGGACAGGACGTGGGAAGGCGGTGAAGGTGGGGCGGACTTAGAGTACAAAGGGCCGTGTTGATTAAACTTTTTCTCTATCGTGATGATCATCACTGGTTTTAAGCAACATCAAACATCTCTCTCTCCCTCTCTCTCTCTCTCTCTCTCACTCACACACACACACTTGTGTGTGATGCATCCAAACAGGCACACAGATCACATCAAGGCTTTAATCCTCCCTTAAATGGCAATAAGAAAGCTATTCCGGGCCCTAAGAGGAAAGGGACATGGGGATGGAGGAGAGGGTGGGGAGAAAACAGCTGCACACCCTTCACGCAATAACTACCACCACTACTACGGATTTTCAAACACACACACACACACACACACACACACACACAGGAGAACAGGACACACACACACCCGCCCTTCAGGAGAACTAGGAGGGCACTCCACACCCGCTAAGAAGCGGAATGGGCACTGCTATCTGTTGGTCCTACTCCCTGTCCACTCTCTCCACATGGGCTCCGAGCCAAGGAGCAGGTCCGACAGACCAATGCAGCCCTGTGGGGCGGCTTCCTGTCCTACATCACTCTCTCTCCACATGGGCTCTGGGCCAAGGAGCAGGTCTGACACACCAATGCAGCCCTGTGGGGGTGGCTCCCTCGAGTCAGCCTGGGGAAGGCAGTTTCCATCACAACTTCACAAGTTGTGAATGCCATGAGGAGGTGACGAGGGGTATTCTCTCCCCATCCCCCACCCCACCCACACGCGCCGTAAATCTCCCGCACTGACATCCCAACACTGTTTTTTGTGGTCAAAGGCTGGCGTAAACTTCATTAAACGAACGAACACAGTTCTCCTGTCTCTTAGAAACACCCACACACCACAGACGTTGACCCCTCCTCCCCCCCCCCCCTCCCCCAGCTCACACACACCCACCCGCTCACTTCTCAACACACAGACGCGCGCGCTCGCCAAAAACAAACAAGGCCCGAGTTCATGGCACTGACCGGCATGTTGAAATAATGGAACTGGGAAACCCATTACCCGTGAAACCCGCCACTGGAGAATGTTCAAACACCTGCTCTCGATCTTTTCCATCAATCATCACCCGACAGGTTTTCTTTCTTACTGTGATGGCATCTACACGGCTCAAAAAGGAGAGAGAGAGAGAGAGAGAGAGAGAGAGAGAGAGAGAGAGAGAGAGAGAGAGAGGCTTAAGGCTTTTTCAGAACCAATTCATCAATGTCATCAGGGGGATGAAATTTAACCCTTTATGAACTTCCGCTGGACCCTCATCAAAGTGCAACTCCGTCCAGTACCCTCCCAATAATAATTTTCCATTACTGAACACTTGATTTTCATTTCTCCTCGATATTCTAATACACGAATAAACAAGCGCGCGCGCGCGCGCGCGTACACACACACACACACACACACACACACACACACACACACACACATAGATTGAGAGAGAGAGCAGCAGTGTGTTGTCGGAATCGGCCTTAGGTTGCACGGATGTTTTTTTTTGTTTGTTTTGTTTTTCTAACAGGGTTTCAGTAACGAAGAGTCTTGGCGCGCCCAGCTTGTTAGCCAAACAGACGACGACCTCACCAGCCAAATCGGCTCGGTCAGTAAGTGGAGGAAACGCCTGGCGCCATCCTTGACTAGGCACTGGGGAAAAAGGGAAGACATGGCACCATCCGCAGTCTACACCATTCCGGCGTCAGTCCTGGATACAAGTGGGGTGACGGAGATGGGGGAGGAGGATGTGGAGGTAGTTTCTCTACTGCCCCTTCTCCCAAGACCACCACCAATCTTAATCCTCCTCAAAGAGTGCATGGGGGGGGGGGGGGGGGATGTCAAGTTAATGTAGATAATGTGGGATTATGCTCTTGCACCGACATCACACCGGCACCCACCTCTGCACAAGTGTACTTGACTGGCTGAACCAGTAACATTCTGTGTGTTACCCCACCCTCCCCTCAACCTCCCGCCCACCTCTCCGCAACCCTCTCTCGGTACTGTTGGCAACAGCTGATCTCTTACAAACAAAACAAATGAACACCTCGCTCCACCCTCCTCTACCGTCGCCATTTCTAAAGTGATTCGCCCTTGGGCATGGAAAGACAGGCAAGCACTCAATGTACTGCGCAGATTCATTTCACTTGACCAGGAATGAGAGAGAGAGAGAGAGAGAGAGAGAGAGAGAGAGAGAGAGAGAGAGAGAGAGAGAGAGAGAGAGGATCTGAACTTGCTTAGGTCAACGAGCTGTACACAACTGCGAATTCGTTCAAAAGAAACGAAGATTTCACATTCTCAACATTTTGCGCTGAAACACGCTCGCTCTCCGATGCACATCTATAATTGCTGAACCAACAAATTGTCACAAATCTGTAAAGTATGAACACTACGCTTTGCTACGTCCCCCAAATATTTTAACATCTTTATGCTGAAACAAGTATGGCATCATTAGTTCGATTGGGTTTAATTGATTTCAAGAAATGTCTATCTCATAGAGAGTAATGGCAGGGACAAACAAACGTTATGTTCATTTTCAACATGATCACAAAATGGACATTCTTTCGATATCTGAATACCTGTCGTTCACGTTCAGCCGACACGAAACCATGCCTAACGCCGCATGATGTCTGAATTTGGCGATAATGATAGAGCTGATGCTTTCTCCGTC
Source organism: Conus betulinus (assembly GCA_016801955.1). Taxonomy (NCBI): domain Eukaryota; kingdom Metazoa; phylum Mollusca; class Gastropoda; order Neogastropoda; family Conidae; genus Conus; species Conus betulinus. The sequence goes on along the minus strand of JADBJO010006497.1, from coordinate 46,875 downwards.
GCTAGAAATGAATTGCATGTATGACAAGTCACAGAGCGACAGCTTGAATACAATCTGACGTTCCTGTCTTTCCAGAAGCAGTCGATAACTGGTCGCTCAAGAGTTGCATTGTTTTCCGTTTCCAGCGCCACCATTCTCCCACAGTCAAAAGTACATACACATTCATACAGCGTATTATAGGTAAAGCCAAGTTGTGCAAGTGTTTTTGCCGTCACGTGGGGACAATTCTTTTGGACCATCATATGCTTCTTTGGGAAATCTTGATATCACGTTTTGCAGACGTAAACAGCACATTAAGGGACTAAGAGTGCTGTCCACATACAGAGAGGACCTCGGCTGTTTGGCCATAGATGATGGCGTTGGGAGTCTTCAGACTGACATTTAGCATACGTTTACAAACAAAAGTAAGACTCTATTCTTTCACCCCCATACAAACCCTGCAATTCAGATGCATACAGCCGCATGTTTCACCTGAGCGTGGAATGATTCGAAAAAGATAGACACTTCCTTAATATCCAGAGGCCACACTGTCTTTATAATGGCTGCAATTTTCCTTTGAGCACGTCCGAGCAGCATTTTTCTACAGTCGTGTTGATGGGACACTTTGGTAGTGACAACGAGTCCAAGCTTCACAGCAATTGACTATAGACATTTCCTGGCCTTTACAATTCCCCCTTTCGTTTTTTCGATAGATGGCCACCGTTTAGAAATGACCCCCCCCCCCCCCCCCCCCTTTTTTTTTTTTTCCTCCTCAGACACTGTCAAAACCCACTCTTTATAAAACCCGTGCTGATTCTGTTGTCTGCCAGGAGATGGTCAAACAATGTCATTTGCAGAAAGAAGGAAGATCTCCCAGCGACTGGGGAGAAACTGAAACCCATCCATTCCACTTCTGTTCATGCATCAGCGACCTCAGTGATCAGTAAAGAAAAGATCGGTGGTGCCATAAAGCAGAATTAACACAAGATGACCAAAGAATTCTGTGAGAGAGAGAGAGAGAGAGAGAGAGAGAGAGAGAGAGAGAGAGAGAGAGAGAGAGACATAAGGGGGAAAGTGAGCACAAGATTAGGCTTAATTTACTCCTCTTTTGCAACAAAAGTGAAGAAAAGGGAGGTGTAAAAAAGTTTTGAAAAGCGAAACAAGCTAAGTAATGATGAAAACGAAAAAAAAAATCTTAAAACAATAAACCATCTATAACAAATTCAACAAAACACACACACATTGCGTGGGGAGAGAATGAGATGAGGAACACACACACACACACACACACACACACACACACACACACACACACACACACACACACACAGAGAGAACAGAGAGCTCTCTTATTACCCCCAACAGCTTCTTATTACCCCCAACTAATTAAAAATAGCCCGCCCCACACTTGTCACTTTCGACGACCTTGAGAGCGGCTGACAGGGCAAATTAATTGGAAGCCACACCATCAAGTTGCCGCCACTGGAAATGGAGCGTACCGTCAAAGGTCAGGGAATCGGCCAGAGAACAAGCATCCCTCACGTTGGGCCCCAGCGCAAAAAAAAAAAAAAAAAAAAAAAAGAAAAAGAGTCTTCACCGTCAGAGGACGAACAACTCGCTCAACAGAAAAAGGGGAATGGTGGGGGGTAGTGGCAAAAAGGGGGTAGGGGGGTAGAGCAAGAAGGGGGGGGGGAGGACTTTATCTTTAGACCAAGGTAGCCCCTGGTGGTTGCGGTCAATGTAGATAGTCTGGGTCACTGCCTTCTCACAATGAGTCTGTTAGTTCTGGCACACAGCTCACTTACAGGACCAGGACGGGAGGGGGGAGAAACAGTGCGAGGCAGTGATGGAGGAGAGGGAGTAACTTTCCTACCTAGAAGCCGAGATGTTGCAGGGTGGTAGAAGTAGTGTTCATGTGTGGTGATGAGAGAGAGAGAGAGAGAGAGAGAGAGAGAGAGAGAGAGAGAGAGAGAGAGAGAGAGAGAGAACACTGACACGAATGAGTAACTAAGAAGCAATACATTTTCATGAAATAAACAACTGCCTAGCTATACAAACATTGACATTTTATTATTTTCCACGTCTTACCAAAAAAAAAAAAAAAAAAAAAAAAAAAAAAAAAAAAAAAAAAATGGGAAGTAAGTTTCCGTGTGCACAGACTTACTACTTCCCTTGGCTGACAATTTTGTTTCACTCATGAACTGAGTCAAGGGCGAATCTCGGGGTCCTTTCGGCCTTGACCGAGGCCGGCGCCTGCCCAAACGCCCGTCTCATTTCAGATGTAAAGGTCAACTGGAGACGTGGAGGACACGGCAGACTACACACACTGGATGAAACTTTGTATTGTTACAGCCCAGCCGATGCCATAGGGCCTTTTCAGCTATCATTACACACTGTTGCGAACAAAGCAAAATGACCGTAAGATCAGCATTTAAAACATCTTGCTAAGTCTTGTATCTTGACATCTTTTTGCACATATTGTAGGCTATAAAAGCTGTAAAACAGCACTGAACAATGCTTTCCATCAGCATATCATGCGCACGAGACGAAGGATTTTTTTTTTTGTGTGTGTTTTTTTTTTTAAAAAGAAGAAAAAACAGCTCCCCAAAACATCCATAAAGGCTTTCTGCTCCGGGCTGTTTTTGCTAGTTTGTTATTCTGTTTCACTTACATTTTGTTCAACACTTCCCTGCTTTTTATTACTTTCTAGAATGTCGTGTAATCTAGAGCATCTTAACTGATAGACGGTCTGTGAGGTGGTGGTGGTGGGGGGGGAGGGGGTGGAGTGGGGGAGGAGCAGAGGCGTCTAAAAGAATGAAATGACGGTGACAGTGGATATGTCTGGCCTGGTGCACAGCCACATTAATTTTGCATACGGCAGAAAAGAGTTTTAGAAACTAACGAAACATGACTGATTGAAAAAAAAATTAAATGCTTTTCATCAACAAAACGAACACAGCGTCAGCATTCGAATACCTCCCCCCCCCCCCCCCCCCCCCCTCCCTCCACGCACACACTCTCTCTCCACCATCCTTGCCACGAGCACTTTTCGAGAAAAGGGAGAGCAATGCGGTCGGTCAATGAAAACGACTGGCTTTGCTAGTGAATGAGGAAATCTGGAATGGCACACAGGCACCTTCATGCGAACATTCTATTTGCTTATCAACTGAACTTACCAAATTGAGCAAGTTCCAGAGGTAAGATTTTTAATTTTAATTGTTGATACTTTTTGTGTTTTGCGTTCTATTTCAAGTAGTTTAACTTGCGTAAAAGTGGTTACCTCTAAACAACAACGACAAACCAAATAGAAGCAAGTACTGTGTGTGTGTGTGTGTGTGTGTGTGTGTGTGTGTGTGTGTGTGTGTGTGTGTGTGTGTGTGTGATCATCACATCTGGAATATGCCTCAGTATAGGAACAGAAATAAAGTGACACAGCAATTTATCAGCAAGTGTTGGCGACTAAACACAGGTTCAGTACTGACACCCACCTCAGGTTGATACCTATGGCTGATGATGATAATCCTCCCAGTGAGGAGAAGGTTCTGTGACCTACACTACCAGGCCTACTTCCATGAGCACAACATGTCGATCCGCAGCGAAAAACGCCATTTTTCAGGCTGTCTACTTTACGTTTGAACCTACAGTCTTCAAAATACTCGGTGATCTCGACAACCAAGCTAATCGGAAAAGTAAAGGGGCGGTAACAGATCCTCTAACCTGCAGATCCAACAGTCTACAAAGGGTCGATAGGTCCAATAGTCGATAGATCATAGTGTGACCTTCATCAAAATCAAAGCCTATGTTGGTCTATGTACATGTACATCTACAGTAATCCAAGCCTCACTAGGTCCGTGTGACCTGTGAGTGAAGACTTTGGCCCAGACAATCCAAGACGACCCTTCAAGGTCACAGTGACTAAGACGAAGAGTCTTCAGTCGAGGCTTGAGGGTAACACTGCACCTTAAAATGATTCTCGCACATGCGTGTCGGCCTGCTATATGGCCCAATCGGGTTCAGCCCTCAAACTAGCCCCTTTCATAGAACCGAAACATCAGTTGCGATCCAGTCAGGCTCTTTGTGACCTTTGGCTTCGATTTTAACTAGAACGCAATCTATATAGAGACCTACCTCTACTTCGGGTAAATTCCATAATAGCGAGGTTATTCATCAAGCACCCCCCCCCCCCCCCCCCCCCCCCCCCCCCCTTATCCCCTCTGCAAACGCATCTGTTTCGTAGCTGTCCAAGAAGTTGAGAGATCTAGGCCATCTTTTGCATGGTGCCTTTCCACGCCATCCGCTCATCACAGTTAAGCGTGAGGATGGAGAACCATCCAACTCTTTCACGTGACCACAGACTAAAGGATGGATCATCTCAGCATAGCGAATCTGTACGTCA
>JADBJO010006497.1:32500-37500 GCA_016801955.1 Conus betulinus | reverse complement strand
ACAAACGGTGTGTGTGTGTGTGTGTGTGTGTGTGTGTGTGTGTGTGTGTGGGGGGGGGGGGGGGTAAGTACTTAAAAGCCCCAGAACCAGAAAAACGTATCCCTCGGTGTTTCTCGACTTGTTAGATATTTGGGCGTTTACTTCAGAAATGTGGACTTACTGTACACAGCCACTGAAACTGCTGCACCTCCCTCCCTCCTCCGCCCGAACAGAGGATGCACAGATGATTAGCTGCATACAGATTTTATACCAGCATACCCACCCATCAATGATAAGGCAGTTGAGGATGATGGTACAAGTAGAGAGAGAGAGAGAGAGAGAGAGAGAGAGAGAGAGAGAGAGAGAGAGAGAGTGGAAGTAGGGGATGTAAAGGGACTCTACATAACACTACAGACATCATCAGAGCAATGACCACCACGTTGATTTATATGGGCTCGTAAATGCCAGTTTTTATGTTGGGCACCAGCAGCGGGATTTGAACTCCTAACGTCAAACCACCAACATGGTGCATTAACACCGGGCGAACCAAGCGATAAACAATAAGGCTCATCAACAGTTGGCGATGAGTAGTCGCAGACAGATCTACATGCACATCCAAACCGGACGCACACTCACGACAACTCCCAAACAACAGACAAATCCATCCGATGGCATTAATACATGCACGAATATCCACTAACTGCGGACGACGACTCGGATCTCATCCGTGAGATGACGAGATACGAGAGAAAAAGGGGGGGTAGGCAATTCCGGGACGGGGGTAGGGTAAGGAAGGGAGGGTGTGGAGGTGGGAGGAGGGAGGAGGAAAGTGTAAGCCTGCAAGCGAAGACAGATTCATCACCTTGCAGGCGCCGGCGAGATGGAGCGGGGCTGACCCTTCCTGAGGCCTTTGACCCCATCATTCTGATGGGCACCACGAGCTGGGGTCCAGTCCGCGAGTCATCAAGATCCCTTGCCCACCCCACTGTTAACATGGGGTTATCAGCACTCTTCATGTCTTCCCGGACCCAACGGAACAGGAGGGGAGAGAGGAAGGATGAAAGGGGAGGTGGGCAGTGAGAAAAGCTAGTAACATTGGGGGGGGGGGGGGGGGGGGGGGGGGTGAAGGGGAAATGCAAAAAAGGAAGAGTGGGTGCCTGCAGGTTACAGAGCATGAATTAATATGCCAATGTCGTGAATCATGTTCAGTATATCATTACATTCAGGAAAGATCGTTTTGTCCAAAAATTTCATTGTGTCTGAAGGATGATTCGCTTTCTTTTCCGCACGATCACTTCATGATGCATGTGCGTGGCTCTAAGCACACATACTGAATCTCATGGAATGGGGTTTTCTGGGGAAGCCTCTCCAAATCGTTACAGGGATGACAGTGTGCTTCAGCGCTGTGACCTCCATGACTCGTGTCCCGGTCGTTTTCGGAAACGGTGGTAATTCAAGAATTCATCATCCATTTTGGTCACTTCAGCTTCCTGTCCGGACTGGCACGTTCACAGCGTTCCAAGTTCAGATCATGGAGGATGGGGAGGGGACGTTGGGTGACGGGAGCCTGTAACAAATTCTGTGCGTTTTCGCTGCTCTCGTGTTGATGGTGTCAGCATCATAAACAGGACCATTTTCCTCTAATGTAGGATGATCATCCTTATCCTCTGCATCTCCTGAGGAGGACATAAGGCCTAAAACGATGTAACGTACAAGGCAATATATCATGAAGTACAAGGACGCTACAGACTCTTCTGGCGGGATTCTCCAGCGTCCACATTGCGAAAAATGGCCCTTAATTTCCATCAACCTAGCACGACCCTAGTTGTAGCCATTGCCTTTAAAACATAGAACAATTCTCAACTTGTTCCTCGTTCTATGCACCGTCTCATTCGCCAAGGACAGTGTAGTGACAGGCTGCGTACCATCAGATCCCCCCCCCCCCCCCCCCCCTTCCCCTTTCTTTCATCCCAACCGGTCTGCTGTATTCATTCAGTAAGCATTGGACTGGGATCTGATCTCGTAACGAGGTCTTTTCCGTCTGGTCCTTAACATGTGTTGACGCCCAACCCTAAAATTCAAGCAACAATACTCTGGTCCTCAACCCATCGCACTAATCAGAACAGATGGTGTCAGCAAACAGGAATTCTCCAGATAAAAGATTCGATTCATCCACGTATTGACCTTAACAGGGAGGGAAGGAAGGGGGGGGAGGAGAAGACAGTGGGCGATAAGCAGAGGAGGCAGAGGAGTTAGGAAAGGGAAGGGGACTGGCGGAAGGGGGAGACGACCATGCTGACTAAACTGCCATTACACCGAGATCAATGGTCTTGATTTGACCAACATCAGATGCCCCCTTTCCCCCTCATCTCTCTCTGTCTCTCTCAAATCAAGGTATTCTTACAGCCCAGCTGATCAGGGAGGTCACGCCACGGCTTCACCAATCCCTGATCAAACGCTGGATAACCTCCTCCATCATCACCACCACCACCAGACAACATCAAACACACACACACGCACCCTGAGAGATACACACAAGCTCCTCCACAAACGAACACAAAGAGGCACCGCACAGTTTGCTACGATGGAACTGATTTCTGCTGTCTGTTGGTGGTCCTCCTCCACTCTTGTCGGACTCAGGTCTGAGAAGCCAGCCAGAGAGAAGGAACAGGTCTGAGAGACAAATGCGGAGCCAAAGTAGCTCTGTTGGGCAGCTCTCTAGGACCTCACCGGGGGACCGCAGTATCTTCGGCAAGTAATTCGTTGCGCGTGCCAAGAGGACATGAAGAGAGGGCACTCACTTCTCCACTTCACCCTCGATTTCTTAGGTTAACATCCTGATGCTGTTTCCTGTGGTCAAGGATTATATACACTTCATTTAGAAAAAAGGAAGAAACCCAGTTCTCCCTCCCCTACACCACCCGTACACCACACCACACACTCTACCTCCCCTACACCCCCCCCCCCCCCACACACACACACACACACACTCGTGCACACGCAAGCGCTCACACACACACACACACACACGCGCGCGCGCGCGCGCCAAAGCAAACAGGACCCAAGTTCATGGCATTTACTGGTATTTTGAAAGAACTGAACTCGGACATTCCATTACCCGTTAACCTCGCCACTAAAAAGGTATCCCATAGTTTCTCATGATCTCTTCAATCAATCATCACCATAGAGATTTTTTTTTGTTACTAAACTCCAACTCCAACTAGAACAAGAGAAGAGAGAGAGAGAGAGAGAGAGATTCGAGAGAGAGAGAGAGAGAGAGAGAGAGGGACAAAACCAAAAGAGTTACTCGGTGCCGTTTTATCAACGTCATTCAGTTTTGAAATTCGACCGTTTCTGACCTACTGTTGGCTCTACGTCTAAGTGCACCTCCTTCTGATACCTGCCCCTCGCCTATTTTTCAATTAGTTCAAATTTGAATTTCGTCTCTCCTCAACATGAGAACATCTACACAATTAGTATGTTCTCTCTCTCTCTCTCTCTCTCTCTCTCACACACTCACACACACACACACACACACACACACACACACGCACACCCCTCGAACAAAATTAAACCAGTTTATGGCGGAATTAACCTAAGTTGTACCAACGTTGAATAGAATTTAAACTCTTTTCTTCGTTCCTCAATTAGAACTTTTGAGTTCCACTATTGCTGAAATGTAGGCATATATGCACTACTCTCAATTCCACAGCTTAGAGCAGCCACAGCCCGAAGCTTCAGGGATGAGGTCTACTCAGGACACCAGAGCGCATCTGTCGTCTTTTTTCTTGCCATCCATCCCACTGGCGCACGATGACCTTCTCTTCGCCGAAAGACAGGATGGGATTTCACGTGCTGGAAAGATTTGTTTTATGCACTCTGTCAAACACAGGACCTCGGTTGGAAAACCACTGGTCGAAGAATTTAAGAGCGCATTGGTGTCTGCTCAGGTCAGCTCTGGAGAGAAATGTCTGCCAGCCTGGCTGTATGGAGTGGGGAACTGATCCCCAGCTGTCAGTCCACGAATCTGACGCCTTATCCACCGGGCCAACCAGGGCCTTACAGGATTAAGAGAAACAAAAACTTTAAAACCCTTTAGTGAAAGACACTGAACTTGTCAAAAAGTCAGCCAGCAAAACACACACACACACACACACACACACATACACACACACACACACACACACACACACACACAAAGGGGAGGGGGGGTGTATACGTTGAACAAAAAAGTCTGTACAAAAATTATCATTGTTAATTACAGACACGGACAGTCATACGTCATAATCATCACAGTTAATCACAGGCACGGACAGTCATACGTCACAATCATCACAGTTGACCACAGACACGGACAATCATACGTCAAGCTAGTATGAGGGACACGACACCACCACAATGGGCTTGTGGTGCCGATGCCGGACACGATGGGGGACCCTGGTGTAGCTATGTATGGGGGACACGATGGCCCTGGGTGTAGCTATGTATGGGGGACACGATGGCCCTGGTGTAGCTATGTATGGGGGACACGATGGCCCTGGTGTAGCTATGTATATGTATGGGGGACACGATGACCCTGGTGTAGCTATGTATGGGGGACTACGATGACCCTGGTGTACGATGACCCTGGTGTAGCTATGTATGGGGGACACGATGGCCCTGGGTGTAGCATGTAGCTATGGGGGGACACGATGGGCCCTGTGTAGCTATGTATGGGGGGACATGTATGGGGGTACACGATGGGGACACGATGGCCCTATGTGTAGCTAGCTATGTATGGGGGGACACGATGACCCTGGTGTAGCTATGTATGTATGGGGGGGGGACACACGATGGCCCTGGTGTAGCTATGTATGGGGGACACGATGACCCTGGTGTAGCTATGTATGGGGGACACCCGATGACCCTGGTGTAGCTATGTATGGGGGACACGATGACCCTGGTGTAGCTATGTATATGGGGGGACACGATGACCCTGGTGTAGCTATGTATGGGGGACACGATGACCCTGGTGTAGCTAT
>JADBJO010006497.1:25000-27500 GCA_016801955.1 Conus betulinus | reverse complement strand
ATCACATAGCAGTAATCCAACTGAACTGATAATCTGCAGTCAAACATCAATAAATTGATCACATCGACAGAAATGAATCATAAAGTCCCTCAACGTTAATAAAACAAAATACATGTACATCACAACATGACAAAAGCGGCAGAAATTCCACATTTGCACTATTATATGCCCAAGGACAAAAGATTGAAGATATTACATTGAAGATATTACATCTTATAAGATCTTAGGAGTTATCACTGTCAACGACTTATTACCACATTGCTGATCTTGGAAAATGTATTTCCAAAAGAATATATCAACTTGCAAAAATGAAAAAAAAAATTCTGAATCTTCATTCCAGGAAGATTTTCTTCATGCGCATAACTCTCTTATCAATTATGCATCAACTCAATGGGATAATGCCAGCGAAACTAATCTGAAACATTTAAGTCGTTTACATGAAAGGGCCATTAAGTTAATTCATTTAAAATCTTGTTCTTGACATTGAGTGATTACAATCTTTAAACATTCTTCCTTCTAAAGATAGACTCCAGTTCAACAAATGCTATGCATGTACAACGTAATGAATGGATCAGCTCTGAAGAAAATCGCCGAAAGCTTTGTCACAATAGAAATAGGCATACACATAAACTGTCTTTTCCCAGACCCCGAAAGAATCTTTATAAATCCAGTTTTGCATACTCTGGAGGAATTGCATGGAATAATTTGTCTTCCTCTTTAAAAACCATGTCCCCCGAAACAGGCATTTAAAAAAAAAAAGCACTAAAAAGGAATCTGATGGAAACTCTATGCAACAATTAAAGGCCATGCCCCCCCCCCCTCCCCCCCCCCCCCTCTCTCTCTCTCTCTCTCTCTAACTACATTTGAAATTATGTCCCAAGAACTGTTTCTAATTGTATCATATGTTTTAATATGAGCAATGTACATATGTGTACGGTTGAAGTTAGGTGCTTTTCAAATGTTATTTGTAATTTTCCCCCGCTGCATGCTATATTTGTTCGTCGTTTTTATGAGGGCAGGATGTAAAACAAAAAGGCTTCACAGCGTATTCTTTAACCCTCAATAAAGACAGGTTTGACCTGACACCGCTAATGTCATAGGCAGAGATTCCAATCAAGCACCTTCTTCCACGACAACCTGGCAATAAGGGAAAAGAATAGGTATGAATTCCCAGACAGGATCATCTACATCTCTCTTCTCGACAGATCAGGAAATGGGGTATGCAGGAGTTTGCATAGCAACATTTGAAAAAAAAAATCAGGCAACTACAGTATTTGCTATGAACAAAAAAAAAAACAAAAAAAAAAAAAAAATGTTGCCTAACAATATAGAAAATGAGAGGAAAGTCAGCATGATCACAGACAGAAGGCGGCATGATGGAAGGAGGGGGGGGGGGGGGTTGCGCATAGGGAGGGGTAGGTGGGTGAGGGAGTGGGGGTGGAAAGTAAAAAGAAGACACAGGAGAGCAGAATGAATTAATGCAGACGCCTGGCAGCTTCCTCCTTGTGGCGGTCATTTGCGCCTTTTCTCATCAGATAATGATTCAGATTTTCGTGTTTCGGTGTTCGTGGTGGGAATCCCAATCGTTCATCCTCATTCTGCCTCCACCCCACGTCTCCGTTACCTCCACAACCTCTCACAGCCTCCTCTCCGTTTGCATATCATTAGCATTCCTATCGGATCTACGGGATCAAGAATCAAGAAAATTAGTATGGGCTGTGTCGCGCTCGCGCGCGCGCGCACACACACACACACACACACACACACGCACGCACGCACGCACACACACACACACACACACTAAACATATACACACAGAGACAGACACGGGGTGGGGTGGGGGAGGAGAGACACAGACAGACAGACAACATGACAGAGAGACAGACAGACAGCATGACACAGAGACAGAGAGACAGACGAGGAACCTGACCGGATCTTCATAACCCGTACAATCAACCTAAAAGTGGATGAGCATAATATTATTACGTAAGTAGGCGAAAGAGGACATCAGTATCGCCACACCGTCTACTTCGAACTAGTTGGTAAAGGGAGAAAGCCATACAAGTATCAATCCGTCTAAAACAAAATTCAACAAAAAGCCTACTCGTCCAATCACACTGTCTGTCTGTCTGTCTGTCTGTCTCTCTCTCTCTCTCTCTCTTACCCTAGAAGATGTATTTTAAAGAGATGTGTGAAAGTCTTTTTTTTTTTTTTTTAGATGACTTGTGAGTTGATTTTAACGTGGTGACATCCCTGATGTGGGCCCTTCGAGGTCGGCTGGGCTATAAGTAACCTTACCTTACCTTACCTTACCTCCCTTACCCTGTATACGAACTCGACGTACATTCAACCGCGAGAGGAACAAAATTTTTATGACCCGACCACTCTGTGCCTCAGCTGCGATATAATAGGTGGGTTAGCATACAAAATAATACAATAATAATCTAGCTTTATGACAGTCACAAGACACTGAGCTAACATCTGGCACAAATGTCAAATA
>JADBJO010006497.1:0-17500 GCA_016801955.1 Conus betulinus | reverse complement strand
GGGGGTGGGGATAAGAATGGTAAATTCTTGCTGACAACATGTAGATTGCGCACTTGCATTAATACCGCCCATCCCTGCAAGCAAGGCTCCTCAAGTGTACATGATTCGCCAATCATGTTCTGATGCTTAACACTCTCCCACTTATCATGCAATCGTCTCTCGTGAGCCTTGGGCCAAGGTGCACCTCTTAAAACAAGCTCATCCCCCCCCCCCCCCCCCCCCTCACCCCCGAACTCCACCCCTCACCATGCACTGATGATGTAATTCGCCCCTGGGGCTTAGAGAGAACGAAAACCCTCTTGGGAAGGAAGGAACTGTGCAGAATCATATCACTTGGCCAACAATGACTGAGAGAACAAGGGAAGGAGAGAGACACACAAAAAGAAAGAAAATGGGGGAACGAAATAGAAAGCAGTAGAGCTTCATCTGCAAGCGGTACGTACGATGAAAAAAAAAAAACAAAAACAAAAAAAAAAAAAAAAAAAAAAAAAAAAAAAAACGCGGTGGTAAGTCAAACTTGGAATGCTGAGCGAAGTGACTGCTCTGTGTGTGTGTGTGTGTGTGTGTGTGTGTGTGTGTGTGTGTGTGTGTGTGTGTGTGTGTGTGTGTGTGTGTGTGTGTGTGTGTGTGTGTGACAGAGAGAGAGAGAGAGAGAGAGAGAGAGAGAGAACGTCCATGTATCATGAACCCAGACTGCGTCAGTCCAGGTAAGACAAGAAACAAGAGCAGCAGAAAAAGAAAAAAAAGGGTGGGAGGGAGGGAGGATGCGGGAAGGGCTGGTGGCGAGTGTGTTGAAGGGGGGGGGGAGGAGGTCAAGGTTCGAGGGGGTGAGTGGGGTGAGGCAGTGGGGTCAAGGAGTGGGTGCGCGAGCCTTCAGCACCGAAGACACATTCCTCTCCTGGCAGGCGCTGGCAGGACGTAAGGGAGACGACCCCTCCTGACCCCTTCCAGTCCATCACTCTGTCTGGCATCATCAGTAGTAGGTCCACCCAGAGGGCCGTCAGGACTCCCTGTCCACCCGCCTGTTAACATGGGGCCGTTACCACCCTTCCTCACTCTGTCTGGCATCATCAGTAGTAGGTCCACCCAGAGGGCCGTCAGAACTCCCTGTCCACCCGCCTGTTAACATGGGGCCGTTACCACCCTTCGTCGCGTCCCAGGCAGCCTGAATGGGGGAGACTGGGGGTGGGGGTGGGCTTGGGTAGAGAGACAAGATGGGAATGGAGGGTGGGGGTGTATGAGCGGCGGTTATAGGAAAAGATGTATGTGAGGTGTGGCGAAGGGAGGTGAGGAAGGAGGGAGGGGAGGGGAGGGAGGGAGGGAGAGAGGGAGGAGAGAGAGAGAGAGAGAGAGTGCGCGTGTGTGTGTGTGCGTGTGTGCGTGTGTGTGTGTGTGTGTGTGTGTGTGTGTCTGTCTGTCTGTGTGTGTGTGAGTGTGTGCCTGTGTGTGCCTGTGTGTTTGCGTGCGTGTGTGTTTATGTGTGTGTGTGTGTGTGTGTGTGTGTGTGTGTGTGTGTGTGTGTGTGAGACTGTGCGTGAGTGAGAGTGTGCCTGTGTGTTTATGTGTGTGTGTGGTTATGTGTGTGTGTAATTATGTATGTATGCGTGTGCGTGTGCATGTGCGTGTGCGTGTGCGTTTGTGTGTGTGTGTGTGCAGACAATATGCCATAAATTGGAATGTCAATGCTGCAAGTTATTCTTTAAAAAATATGTTGTCTTTAAGGTGATTCCCCTTTCTTTTTTTTCCACACATCAGGATACACGCTGAAAGCTTCAAGGCAGACAGATTACAATGAACAGGATGAGACTAATCAGGTAAGCTCAACTAAAGCAAAGACAAGGTCGGAGAGGAATTCTACGGGCTGAAATCTGACGTCAAGTGGAGGCTGGTTCGTGTATTCATCCATTCCGATTCATCTGTTCACAGATGATTCCCCGATCGCCCCCCCCCCTCCCACCCCCCCCCCCCCCACCAGATGGTTACGACAAAAAGGAAACAAGACAAGATGACTGTGCAGGAGGCGCCACGGCGCACACCCTCCACCCGCTAACCACCGCCAAACCGGACAAGCCCCTCAAGAGAGCGAGGCGTCCAGGTACATCCCGTGGAAAAAAAGAATGGACTCTGCTATCGGTCAGTCCTCCTCTTCTCAGACTCCGGCCTGACAGAGCGAGACTGCCAGAGGGAAGAATGGAGTCTGAAAGATGCATGCAGACTCCCCAAGAAGCTCTGGCGCTTCCCTCGGGCCGGTCAGTGCCAGACAGTTTGGTCCACGGTTAAAACGCCGGGTGCGATGTGAGAGCAACGGAGGGGTGTCTGCCGCACCCTTACACCCCACTCTTGCACTGACATATAAAGACGCTTTCTGTTGCAAGAAGATGACATGGAAACAATAGTAGGGGAAAAAAAGACCTAACACTCCTCTTTTTGAAACATGTAGATTTCACACACACACACACACACACACACACACACACACACACACACACACACACACAGCGCCCACCCTCCCCTCTTTCTCATCCCTAAATGCACACACGCTCGCCAAAATAACAGTACCAGAGTCTCTGTCCCTAACTAGCATCTAACAACACTGGAACTCGGAAACACTCTGGCCCGTGAAACGCTCCAGTCACGAAATGAATCCTGCTCTCGATCTCTTCAATCATTCATCACCCAACTGTTTTTCTTGCTCATTATAGTGGTATCTAAATCCTTTCAAAATACAGAGAGAGAGAGAGAGAGAGAGAGAGAGAGAGAGACAGACAGACAGACAGACAGACAGACAGGCAGGCAGGCAGGCAGGCAGGCACAGAGACAGAGACTGTGTTTGTTGAGGCTTTTTCAAGGCCAATTTATCAAGCTCACAAGGCTTTGAAATTTGACCACACCTGACTATACACACACACACACACACACACACTCTCTCTCTCTCTCTCTCTCTCTCTCTCTCTCTCTATTTCATGCGCGCATGCACACTTTACACCCAACACTGAATGAAACCAGTTCACTGTCCAGTTAAGCTCAGGTTGCACTGACCTTTAACAGAATAAAGAAGAATCTTGACCAAAGTTGAAAAAAACAAACTGAGTTCGCTGGAAAAGAAAAATCACAAACTCGATCATTTTGAAAACAATGAAATATGAATAACAGACAAATCTAAGGGATGACAGACACGCACAGTGACGCATCATTGTCAAACATCACGGCGGACTGCTGGTGGTGATGGTGATAACAGACGAGCCTGTGTGTGTGGCCGTGTTGTTGGGTAGGCAAACTGAACAGTGTGTGAATTACGTCACCATTGATGGGGGGCATGCGAGATGAGCGTTTCGCGATTTGCGTCAATTTACTCCTGATGTCTTTTGTGACCGTAAAAGTCAGCTTCACACGTACGGGTTCGTGTGCGTATGTGCATACGAGAGAGAGAGAGAGAGAGAGAGAGAGAGAGAGAGAGAGAGAGAGAGAGAGTGTGTGTGTGTGTGTGTGTGTGTGTGTGTGTGTGTGTGTGTGTGTGTGTGTGCGTGCGTGCGTGCGTGTCGTGTGCGTGTCGTGTGCATGTGTGCGTTCGTGTGCGAGTGCATTTTGTGTCGTCGTATGCGTGTCGTGTGTGTGTCTGTGAGCGTGTGTGCGTGCATGCGTGCGTACGTGCGTGCGTGTGCCTGTTCATATGTGTGTGCGGTGTGTGTGTGTGTATGTGTACGCATGCGCGTATGTGTGAGCGCGTGTATGTGAACGCGCGCGCGCAAGCGGTCTAAAGCATGCGAGGCAATATGTATGTGTGAACGCAGACATACCTACGTGCAGTCCAGACCCAAAAACGTACGCCAGCTGTACCCAGGTCTGCAGGCGCTTCATCGTGTGCCACTGACAAACAGTCCCGCCCTCTGGCGCCTTCAGCTTGTTAGCGGAAGCAATGGAGGACCTCCCGAGCCAAGACGGCTCCGGCTAGTTAGTGCTGGAAGCAGTCTGGCACCACCCTTGACTGTGGCATCGGAGAGAAGCTAACACATGGCATCAGCAACCAGTCCACACTATTTCAGCGTCAGTCTTGGCTGCGAGCGACTGAGGGGACAGGGAGAGGAAGATGGAGGAGGTCGGGGGTGCTGTAACCTCCCTGTCCCTCCCTCCAATATTTCATAAAGAAAATAAAATCTAAAAGCGCTTTAAAGGACGGCAGACTGGGGGGGGGGGGGGGGGGGGGTGTGTAGCGGCAAGTTATTGTAGGACATTGTGTGGATTACGCACTTGCACTAATACCTCCCAGACCTACCTCTACACACAACCCGATTTAAGCACCCGATTCGCTGAACCAAGTATGTTCTGCCGTTACCTTCCCCCCTACACTCCCCGTCCCCTAAGCCTCCTACCCGTCCCCCTCTCCAACCCATGTCTTGCACCAATAGCTAAAAATACACTCTCTGTATTGCGCCCACCCCCACCCCACCCACCCCTCCAATCCGCCAGTCGCCATCAGCCTACCGGCCAAAGCGATACACGCCTCTAGGCGTGGAGAGAGAAGGAAGAGAGATACAGCCTTGCTGGAGTACAGTACAAAATTTAACTTAGAGAGAGAGAGAGAGAGAGAGAGAGAGAGAGAGAGATCGCTGGCTTCATTAAAACAAAAGCGTTTTATCAGCAAGGCGTCAACGCTGAAGACTAACAAATAATCACGCGGCGGAGTTTGTCCCACTCAGAACCCACGGCAAACAGGTTTCTGTTGGTTCGTTTCGCTGTTTTCCCCCCCAACACTGCTGGCGTATTTGTTCACGAAGGTCATTCATGAGATCATTCATTCATGGTCAACCTGTCAGTCGTGCAAGTCTCGTGCACCCCAGGCGGTGGCCCCAGAGAACACCACAACGGAATAAATCAGCCTCTCTCTCCATCGTCCGCACAGCACGTGCTCAGATGTCGACGGCGTTGTCCGTCAGCCGGTTTCAGGCTACGGTGGTTGGCAAGCTTAGCGCCGCCGTCTGCTGTCAGTTCGGTTATGAGAAGACAGAGTTGAGCTTGGACAGTATAAATCGACGATAAAAAAATTAAGCTGAAACGTACAGCAAAAAAAAAAAATGTGCAGCATAGTTATATGATGTGAACCGTTGGTTTTTCACACATCTCCCCTCTAGTCCCCCAAAATCCTTCCCTTCCCCTTACCCATCGAAAAAGCATATACCACAGACAAGACAGCTCGGAAGAGATAAGAAAAGAATTCAGAGAGAGAGAGAGAGAGAGAGAGAGAGAGTTCGGCGGGTAAGAGATGATACCAAGGCCTTATGAATATAGGTCTAGAAAATACGATGTGTAGTCTATTGTTGGCGTGTTCGCAACCCACCCTTCCCACACTTTACCCTCCCTCCTCCCCCCCCCCCCCCCCCCCCTCCGTTCCTTTAGCTCCTCCCTTTCCCCTTATCTTCTTGTCTGAAAAGACGGCACGTGCATTCGGTGTCACCAGCATCACAGAGGACTGCAGACCGCTTTTTTGGTGTCCACGACCTATTGTAGTCTGTGGATACCAGCGCCCTCTGTGTGTGAACGGCTGGTGAATGATGCCACAAAGAAGGCAGGGGAAATAGAGACAGCGCCCAAAGTGAGAGTCATGGTGACAGCCCCTAAACTGAGAGTCATGGTGATAGCCCCTAAACTGAGAGTCATGGTGACAGCCCCCAAGTGAGAGTCATGATGACAGCCCCTAAACTGAGAGTCATGATGACAGCCCCTAAACTGAGAGTCATGGTGACAGCCCCTAAACTGAGAGTCATGGTGACAGCCCCTAAACTGACAGTCATGGTGACAGCCCCTAAACTGACAGTCATGGTGACAGCCCCTAAACTGCGAGTCATGGTGACAGCCCCTAAACTGAGAGTCATGGTGACAGCCCCTAAACCGAGAGTCATGGTGACAGCCCCTAAACTGAGAGTCATGGTGACAGCCCCTAAACTGAGAGTCATGGTGACAGCCCCCAAAGTGAGAGTCATGATGACAGCCCCCAAAGTGACAGTCATGGTGACAGCCCCCAAAGTCAGAGTCATGGTGACAGCCCCCAAAGTGACAGTCATGGTGACAGCCCCCAAAGTGACAGTCATGGTGACAGCCCCCAAAGTCAGAGTCATGGTGACAGCGTCCAAAGTGAGAGTCATGGTGACAGCCCCCAAAGTCAGAGTCATGGTGACAGCCCCAAAGTGACAGTCATGGTGACAGCCCCCAAAGTGACAGTCATGGTGACAGCCTCCAAAGTCAGAGTCATGGTGACAGCCCCCAAAGTCAGAGTCATGGTGACACCCCCAAAGTCAGAGTCATGGCGACAGCCTCCAAAATCAGAGTCATAGTGACAACCCCAAAGTCAGAGTCATGGTGACAGCCTCCAAAGTGACAGTCATGGTGAAAGCCTCCAAAGTGACAGTCATGGTGACCAGCCTCCAAAGTGACAGTCATGGTGACAGTCCCCAAAGTGACAGTCATGGTGACAGCCCCCAAAGTCAGAGTCATGGTGACAGCCCCCAAAGTCAGAGTCATGGTGACAGCCCCCAAAGTCAGAGTCATGGTGACAGCCGCCAAAGTCAGAGTCATGGTGACAGCCCCCAAAGTCAGAGTCATGGTGACAGCCTCTAAAGTGACAGTCATGGTGACAGCCCCTAAAGTGACAGTCATGGTGACAGCCCCCAAGTGACAGTCATGGTGACAACCCCCAAAGTGATAGTCATGGTGACAGTCCCCAAAGTGACAGTCATGGTGACAGCGTCCAAAGTGACAGTCATGGTGACAGCGTCCAACGTGACAGTCATGGTGACAGTGTCCAAAGTCAGAGTCATGGTGACAGTCCCCAAAGTGACAGTCATAGTGACAGCCCCCAAAGTGACAGTCATGGTGACAGCCCCCAAAGTGACAGTCATGGTGACAGCCCCCAAAGTCAGAGTCATTGTGACAGTCCCCAAAGTGACAGTCATGATGACAGCGTCCAAAGTGACAGTCATAGTGACAGCCCCCAAGTCAGAGTCATGGTGACAGCCCCCAAAGTGACAGTCATGATGACAGCGTCCAAAGTGACAGTCATGGTGACAGCCCCCAAAGTCAGAGTCATGGTGACAGCCCCCAAAGTGACAGTCATGATGACAGCGTCCAAAGTGACAGTCATGGTGACAGCCCCCCAAAGTCAGAGTCATGGTGACAGTCCCCAAAGTGACAGTCATGGTGACAGCCCCAAAGTGACAGTCATGGTGACAGCCCCCAAAGTGACAGTCATGGTGACAGCCCCCAAAGTCAGAGTCATTGTGACAGTCCCCAAAGTGACAGTCATGATGACAGCGTCCAAAGTGACAGTCATAGTGACAGCCCCCAAAGTCAGAGTCATGGTGACAGCCCCCAAAGTGACAGTCATGATGACAGCGTCCAAAGTGACAGTCATGGTGACAGCCCCCAAAGTCAGAGTCATGGTGACAGCCCCCAAAGTGACAGTCATGATGACAGCGTCCAAAGTGACAGTCATGGTGACAGCCCCCAAAGTGACAGTCATGGTGACAGCCTCTAAAGTGACAGTCATGGTGACAGCCCCCAAAGTCAGAGTCATGGTGACAGCGTCCAAAGTGACAGTCATGGTGACAGCCCCCAAAGTGACAGTCATGGTGACAGCCCCCAAAGTGACAGTCATGGTGACAGCCCCCAAGTCAGAGTCATGGTGACAGCCCCCAAGTCAGAGTCATGGTGACAGCGTCCAAAATGACAGTCATGGTGACAGCGTCCAAAGTGACAGTCATGGTGACAGCCCCCAAAGTGACAGTCATGGTGACAGCCCCCAAAGTGACAGTCATGGTGACAGCCCCCAAAGTGACAGTCATGGTGACAGCCCCCAAAGTGACAGTCATGGTGACAGCCCCCAAAGTCAGAGTCATGGTGACAGCCCCCAAAGTCAGAGTCATGGTGACAGCGTCCAAAGTGACAGTCATGATGACAGCGTCCAAAGTGACAGTCATGATGACAGCGTCCAAAGTGACAGTCACGGTGACAGCCCCCAAAGTCAGAGTCATGATGACAGCGTCCAAAGTGACAGTCATAGTGACAGCCCCCAAAGTCAGAGTCATGGTGACAGCCCCCAAAGTGACAATCATGATGACAGCGTCCCAAAGTGACAGTCATGGTGACAGCCCCCAAAGTCAGAGTCATGGTGACAGCCCCCAAAGTGACAGTCATGGTGACAGCGTCCAAAGTGACAGTCATGGTGACAGCGTCCAAAATGACAGTCATGGTGACAGCGTCCAAAATGACAGTCATGGTGACAGCGTCCAAAGTGACAGTCATGGTGACAGCCCCCAAAGTGACAGTCATGGTGACAGCCCCCAAAGTGACAGTCATGGTGACAGCCCCCAAAGTGACAGTCATGGTGACAGCCCCCAAAGTCAGAGTCATGGTGACAGCCCCCAAAGTCAGAGTCATGGTGACAGCGTCCAAAGTGACAGTCATGATGACAGCGTCCAAAGTGACAGTCATAGTGACAGCCCCCAAAGTCAGAGTCATGGTGACAGCCCCCAAAGTGACAATCATGATGACAGCGTCCAAAGTGACAATCATGGTGACAGCCCCCAAAGTCAGAGTCATGATGACAGCGTCCAAAGTGACAGTCATAGTGACAGCCCCCAAAGTCAGAGTCATGGTGACAGCCCCCAAAGTGACAGTCATGGTGACAGCGTCCAAAGTGAGAGTCATGGTGACAGCCCCAAAGTGGCAGTCATGGTGACAGCCCCCAAAGTGACAATCATGGTGACAGCCCCCAAAGTCAGAGTCATGGTGACAGCCCCCAAAGTCAGAGTCATGGTGACAGCGTCCAAAGTGACAGTCATGGTGACAGCGTCCAAAGTGACAGTCATGGGTGACAGCGTCCAAAGTGACAGTCATGGTGACAGCGTCCAAAGTGACAGTCATGGTGACAGCGTCCAAAGTGACAGTCATGGTGACAACCCCCAAAGTCAGAGTCATGGTGACAGCGTCCAAAGTGACAGTCATGATGACAGCGTCCAAAGTGACAGTCATGGTGACAACCCCCAAAGTCAGAGTCATGATGACAGCGTCCAAAGTGACAGTCATAGTGACAGCCCCCAAAGTCAGAGTCATGGTGACAGCCCCCAAAGTGACAATCATGATGACAGCGTCCAAAGTGACAGTCATGGTGACAGCCCCCAAAGTCAGAGTCATGATGACAGCGTCCAAAGTGACAGTCATAGTGACAGCCCCCAAAGTCAGAGTCATGGTGACAGCCCCCAAAGTGACAGTCATGGTGACAGCGTCCAAAGTGAGAGTCATGGTGACAGCCCCCAAAGTGGCAGTCATGGTGACAGCCCCCAAAGTGACAATCATGGTGACAGCCCCCAAAGTCAGAGTCATGGTGACAGCCCCCAAAGTCAGAGTCATGGTGACAGCGTCCAAAGTGACAGTCATGGTGACAGCGTCCAAAGTGACAGTCATGGTGACAGCGTCCAAAGTGACAGTGACATGGTGACAGCCCCCAAAGTGACAGTCATGGTGACAGCGTCCAAAAGTGACAGTCATGAGACAGCGACAGCGTCAAAGTGACAGTCATGATGACAGTCAGCAGTCCAAAGTGACAGTCATGGTGACAGCGTCCAAAGTGACAGTCATGGTGACAGCGTCCAAAGTGACAGTCATGGTGACAGCGTCCAAAGTGACAGTCAAGTGACAGTCCATGGTGACAGCGTCCAAAGTGACAGTCATGGTGACAGCGTCCAAAGTGACAGTCATGGTGACAGCGTCCAAAGTGACAGTCATGGTGACAGCGTCCAAAGTGACAGTCAGTCATGGTGACAGCGTCCAAAGTGACAGTCATGGTGACAGCGTCCAAAAGTGACAGTCATGTGACAAAAGTGACAGTCATGATGACAGCGTCCAAAGTGACAGTCATGATGATGACAGCGTCCAAAGTGACAGTCATGGTGACAGCCCCCAAAGTCAGAGTCATGGTGACAGCGTCCAAAGTGACAGTCATGGTGACAGCGTCCAAAGTGACAGTCATGGTGACAGCGTCCAAAGTGACAGTCATGGTGACAGCGTCCAAAGTGACAGTCATGGTGACAGCGTCCAAAGTGACAGTCATGGTGACAGCGTCCAAAGTGACAGTCATGGTGACAGCGTCCAAAGTGACAGTCATGGTGACAGCCCCCAAAGTCAGAGTCATGGTGACAGCCCCCAAAGTGAGAGTCATGGTGACAGTCCCCAAAGTGACAGTCATGGTGATCCTGACAGCCAATAGTTCTCTGGAGAAGAGAAGGGTGGAGGAGGAAAGGGAGAAGCGGACTTTGACAGGATGAGAGAGATTACCTGGGAGTCAGTTTACGCGTGTGTGTGTAGAAGCCAGGGCGGAGAGGTTGCAGGTGGGCGGATGGTGGTGGTAAGAGGATCTAAATATGCACGCACTCATCTACCCTCAAAGACACAAATACTCAAACCCGCATACATACCCTCTCTCTCTCTCTCTCTCACACACACACATACACACGCACGAACGCGCGCACACACACACACACACGCACGCACGCACGCACGCACGCACGCACACACACACACACACACACACACACACACACACACACACACACACACACACACACACACCACCTCTACCACCCTCGATCCCTATCAAACCCGCCCGCGCCCAGCATCCCCCCACACTGTGCCCTTTTTCACTCGTCATCCCCAAGCTTGCGCCCTCCTTAACTCATTCACGACATATTTGTGTGCCATACGTTACTCCGCAAGCAACGTAGCACACACATAAAAGCGTCTGAAGCTGCTGATTTTCCTTCAACACACTAACATTATTATAACCGGTGCAGCCAAGCTATCACTAATGAGCTGACAAAAGAAACTCTCGGTGATGACTTCAAGAACAGCTCGCCTCTCTTCTGGTTTACCTTTCATGCACCAGGGAGCCGGGCGGAATGCTTCCTTGCACACAGCTTCACAGCACCTCGTATCCGGCGAAAAAACACACACAGCGCAGGTACGTGGTGAAAGAGTTAATTTTGTGTTCACTCTTTCCTTTCTAAATACTACCGTTTTTCCTTTCTTCCTCATCATTGTCAAAAGAGCGAAGGGCTCAAAACGTTCGGCGTTTTTTTTTTTTTTTTTTTTTTTTTCTGCTTTTTTTTTTTGCTTTTCGATGATTACCGATTATATCCATTGGGTTCTCTTTACTTTTTTTTTTTTATTTTTTGTGATCCAGTGATCAACTTTCCTTTTCATGTGCCATTCAGTTGTATACAGCTAGGTCCTCGAATCAGCGACAAAGTGACAGCCATCCAGCGTGGGTAACGTATCAATACAGCGTAATACTGGTCACCATGGGATCTGCCTGTCATTAAATCCTTTTTTGCCTAAAGCGTCCGCGCTTGTTCACGGCAAATTAAAGCCAAACGTGACTCATGATACAAACACACCATCGCAGTCGATCTGGATCATAGTCACGCGTGTCTTCAGTGGCATCTGCCAACGCTGTTCTGTCGCCTAGTCACGAATTTATTGACTACAAACATTATTCATTATTATATGTAAATAACAAACACGTAGGGTAACTCTTGCTCGCATGATGAAATAATCACAGGCCCATAACTCCAAAAGAAAAATGCTTACGACACCAAATCGCCTGGCAGATGATAACAACACAGTGCACACAGAACAAACAAAATGGCATCCCCCCCCCCCCCCCCCCCCCCCCCCCCCCAAATGATGTTCCAAGCCTACCCCGTGCATGTCACATCTGCACAGCAACAACAACTGGAGACATGACACACACAAAATTAACGTCTATTCAAGGCTGGCACGGCCTCCTCGATCTTTGATACAGTCGAACACACACACGAAGAACAGTAACAAATACAGGTAACTTCAGTCTGACTGGTGTGAAAGAAAATCTTCAATGACTAAGCTGTGGTCAAGGTTGATATCTCTCCCCAGCAAGCCAGCTTTCGTACTCCCAGTTCTTAGAGAACGGAGAGGACTTTACCATGGGAACGAAGAAATGCTGTCTGTGTGTCTGTCCGTGGTCAAAATGTGCTCCACTCGCTCCAGAAAAAAAAAAAAAAAAAAAACTTCTGGGCCAATCTTTCTGAAAATTTGTAGGTATCTCTTTATGGGTCACGGATAATGCCCGATGTTTTATTTTACCAGAATAGCCGTTACTAACGGCTATAACGGCCCAAAACAATTTTTCTTCTGTATGGAATATCTCAGTAACGAAATACATTATGACGCATGTTTGATTGGACCTTTTTTTTTTGACAAATATCTATGAAAGTACTGTATGTGACGGATCTTAAAATAGCTTTAGATCTCATAAATGACTGGTAGATCATGGGTATTGTCATGTATTCAAGATCAACTGGGAGTACGTTTAAATGCTTTGCATCTTGTTTCTTCTTGGATATATCTCACCCAGTATTGTTTGTGTCTTTGCAGCATGACACTGCTTAACATTTTGCACTCACATAATTTCAAACCTCGCCAATATATTTGAACCATAGTGTTCCATTCATTGGCTCGACTGTCAGAATACGTCTGTTGCTGGCTTTCAAATGCGGATTCTCAGGTCAGACTGTCCATGAAAAGGGGGTGGGGTGGGGGCTTGGAAAACAAAGGAGGAAACCAAAATGCGTCAAAAACATGTCAGATTTACCACACAACTACATTCACCCGACTGATCCTTGACACGGCAAAAGTTGAAAAGAAAAAGAAAAGAGACTGACTCTCTCTCCACACACACACACACACACACACACACCTCTACGGATTCACTGGCCAGCTCGCCATCGCTGGCAGTCCACAGACTTATTTTTCAATCAGAGCTAACCAGCAGAATTGTCAATTGGGGTCAGCCAAAACATCCGTTGTCTGGGCGCTACATTTTACCAATTGTCGGGGATTGATCAGCCCCTCCCCCCCCCCCCCCCCCCCCCCCCCCTTTTTTTTTTTATGTTTCCCTTCCTTTCCTTTTTCGTTTACCCAACAGGGTCGTCAGTCGAAACACGTCTCAGTCTCGAGTCCCACCGGGCACCGGAAATCTCGTCTTTAGACCAGGCCAGAACGAGGCTGCCGGATCTTTTGGCAGAGACAGATTGGGAGTGTTTGCCCCGACCGTTACGTCAAGGCCTCATGGACCTAAGTGGATCCGAACAGTAGTCATTCCTTCCGGGTTGGGGACGTTTATTGTCTGCCGGAGGATTTAAAGAGAGAGAGAGAGAGAGAGAGAGAGAGAGAGAGAGAGAGAGAGAGAGAGAGAGAGAGAGAGAATTCAGCCGGTTATAAGAATACAACTTAAAAGACGAGAGAACATAGGTTTTTATACAAATATATATGTAATGCATTGTTCGCTGTTAACAACCCCCCCGCCCCCCACCCCCACCCTTTCACACAGCCCCTCCATACTCATTTTCAGGTAGTTACTAAAAACAAGATGACTTGGCAGACCTACTAAAAGTGAGAGAGACAGAAAGGAGGAAGAGAGGGGACAAACAGAGAGAAATAGAGAGAGAGAGAGGAGGAGGAGGAAAAAAAGGAGGGGAGGGGAAGGAAGGAACGGGAGAGGGAGAGAGTGTGAGAGAGGGAGGAGAGAGAGAGGACAAAGAGCGGAAGAGGACAGGAGAGGAGAGCAGAGCAGAGCAGAGCAGAGCAGAGCAGAGAGAGAGAGAGAGAGAGAGAGAGAGAGAGAGAGAGAGAGAGAGAGAGAGACAGACAGACAGACAGACAGAGACCGAGATAATTCAGATGGCAGGAAGCATCCAAGCCGTAAGAATATATGTAAAGAAAATACCACATGCAGCGTGTTAATGATATCTTTCGCTCCTATGCTCCCCTCTTCTTTTCCAGATGAACGCGGTACCACTACCCCAGTGAGGAACATCCTGATGTTTTGACTATGGGGGCCACGCTCCACCGATGGGTCACTGTGGCAGAATGAAGGTCACCTCGCATTTCGAAATCGGGGTTTTACCACGCAGGTGAACTGTGACAGCTTCACAGCACCACAACACGTTGCCGCCCTTCTCTCATGATCATGAGTACGATTCGCCACTGTGGCAAGCTGCACCTCTCTCTCTCTCTCTCTCTCTCTCTCTCTCTCTCTCCTCTCTCTCTCTCTCTCTCGCTGTGTGTGTGTGTGTGTGTGTGTGTGTGTGTGTGTGTGTGTGTGCTCGCGCGCGCGCGCGTGCGTGTGTATGTGTGTGTGTGTGCGTGCGCGCGCGCGCGCGCGCTTTCTTTGGATATAAAAATGATATCAGTACTGAAATTTACAACTCATTGTCATGAGTTCTTTAACATGCACCCACGCGCATGCTGCCCTGGAGCTGTTCAGCTGATCTTCTTAGTCCTGAGTACCACCATCCGGACCCACCGCCCACCGTCAAAATGGAGAGGGATCCACAAAAAATAAATCCCGTACCGTGCCAACAAAACTCGAACCCTACACCATTTAGATCTCGTTTCGTAGGCGAGCGTGCTGTCCGCGTGGCCACCATTGCAGTCGGGGTCAAGTCTCAAGTTGGAATCATTACAGCTCAGCCCGGCAACAACAGCCTTTCCAGAGCCGTCCAGCCCGGCAACACACACAGCCTTTCCAGAGCCGTCCAGCTCGGCAACAAACAGCCTTTCCAGAGCCGTCCAGCTCGGCAACAAACAGCCTTTCCAGAGCCTCTAGCCCGGCAACACACAGCCTTTCCAGAGCCGTCCAGCTCGGCAACAAACAGCCTTCCAGAGCCTCTAGCCCTGCAACAAAACAGCCTTTCCAGAGCCGTCCAGCTCGGCAACAAACAGCCTTTCCAGAGCCTCTAGCCCGGCAACACACAGCCTTTCCAGAGCCGTCCAGCTCGGCAACAAACAGCCTTTCCAGAGCCTCTAGCCCGGCAACAAACAGCCTTTCCAGAGCCTCTAGCCCGGCAACAAACAGCCTTTCCAGAGCCCTCCAGCCCGGCAACACACAGCCTTTCCAGAGCCGTCCAGCCCGGCAACAAACAGCCTTTCCAGAGCCGTCCAGCCCGCAAACACACAGCCTTTCCAGAGCCGTCCAGCTCGGCAACACACAGCCTTTCCAGAGCCGTCCAGCTCGGCAACACACAGCCTTTCCAGAGCCGTCCAGCTCGGCAACACACAGCCTTTCCAGAGCCGTCCAGCTCGGCAACACACAGCCTTTCCCAGAGCCGTCCAGCTCGGCAACACACAGCCTTTCCAGAGCCGTCCAGCTCGCACGAAGCAAAAAGCTGCATTAAAAGACACACCAAAGAGAAAACTCCGTATCCTGAAAAAGAAACACTCCGTATCCTGAAAAAGAAACAATCACCGACGTACAGTTGCGACGTTGTAGCTCGACTTTGGACATCTGAAGGCTTATAACATTAGCCTGCACTGACAGTGCTAGGAATTCCTCTTGGTTTTACGCTACAAGATCATAGGAAATTTTTTTTTGTAATGAAACCATTTCAGTGTCGCCCAAAATACAAAAACGGTAACATGGACAGACACACGCTGCAAAATGGACAGTGTCCACTCCGGACAGGGTTTTTTTTTTTTTTTAAATTTCACTAACGAACTGCTAGATAACAAAACTAACAAAAAAGCACCACCCACCCTTCACCCCTTCAAACAACAACAACAAAAACAAACAAAAACCTGGCATGTCATTAACCGCTATAACAAAAAAAGAAGAAGAAAATGTGTACGAATCTCCAGAACAAAGACAGGAGAATGGTGGACAAAGGCAGGGAAACAGTCGAGGCCAGAAGAGACAGACAACAAAAAGGAACCACCACACATAGTGGCGAGAAAGAGGGAAGTTATCGGCACATAATTCCCTGAAGGCGTAGAAGCTGTTTGGACTGAACGAGCTTCTAGCGTTCCCACAAGAGTCTTCATCTTGACATGCGGAATGACACTGTCCACGACTAAGCGTGTTTCTCAAAACCACCCCCATGAACTTGCAGCCAATGCCAGCCAAACATGACACAGTCAATACCTTAACTGGTATCTTTCCTGGATCTATCAACATTGTTCTGTTTGTCCGGTCACTATCTACATTGTTCTGTTTGTCCGGTCACTATCAACATTGTTGTTTGTCTGGTCACTATCAACATTGTTCTGTTTTTGTCTGGTCACTATCAACATTGTTCTGTTTGTCTGAGCACTATCAACAATGTTCTGTTTGTCTGGTCACAAATGCATCGCTGATATCAGAACAGGGCAAAGCATTACTTCTTGGATGCGTTCAAGATCGTTTATCGTGTCCCAGGCCAGCCAATGAATGTCCCTTAGTTTCTGTTTTTGTGCTCGGGTGTTTTGTTATTTAGGGTCATTTCTTTTTTTGCCCCTACAGCTCAAGATGCTGCAAATTTAAAAACGCTCATTATTCTACATCTCCAAGACACTTTTAAAGCATCATGTTAATTTCATTCGCTCAACTATCAAGAGTTCATCTGTAGCTTGTTTTTCAGATACCAGGAATCTCGGGACGGACTCTCCATAAAAAGGGTTTGGGGGAAAAAGAGGAAACTGAACTGCTTCAAAAACGTGCACGAATGACAAAACGACTGCAATCGCTAGGGTGGTACTTGATTCGGCAAAAGTCGGAAAATGGACCTTTTTTCCCTCTCTACTGATTCATGGGTAATCACCCATCGTCAGCAGCCCAGATCTTGTTTTTATACTAGTCACATAAAGTTAAGCACAGTTTACATGTCCCGTATAATTTCCAAAATATAAAAGCCACGATTTTGAAATTGGGAACAGATTTAATTCATTATCTTGCTCCAACGTACATTGAATTTCATTGGGATCGAATGAACGGTTGTTGATTTACAGACAATTAAACAGAGGATGGGTCGAAATCAAAGTTCGCAAAATCTGTTCAGTTCACAAAATCATTTCAATAGTGGGTGTGGCCACCGCCATTGGCGAGACATTCCACGCAGCGCGACTCCTCATCGAGTTGACCAGTGTTCTGATGACCCTCTGAGGGATTCTCTGCCATTCCAGTTGCAGCATTCGGAAGAGATCCTGGCGGTCTCTGGGAGGTGGATGGTTCTCCTTCACACGTCTCCCCAACTCATCCCACATATGCTCGATGGGATTGAGGTCGGGACTATACGCCGGAAGATCATCCTGTTGATGCCGGCCTGCACAATGAAGTTTTTGGCCACCCGGGCCCTATGTGGCCGAGCATTGTCGTCTTGGAAGACTGCCATGGGTCCTATCCGTTGCATGGTCGGAACAACGAAAGGCGCCAGGATTTCATCCGATAGTGGATGCCTGTGAGGTTTCCATCAATATGGTAGAGTGGTGTCTTGTGGTGGAGGCTGAAGGCACCCCATACCATAAACAGATCCTCCCCCAAAGGCCCTGGTCCTGGCGAACAGCTGCATCAATGTAACGTTCACCAACACGCCTCCAAACTCTAGTTCGGCCGTCATTGTGTTCAAGACTAAACCGCGACTCATCTGAAAAGAGGACCTGG
>JADBJO010006496.1:125000-127500 GCA_016801955.1 Conus betulinus | reverse complement strand
AGTCTACTTTGTCCGGGGGGAAAACTGACAGTAGGACCACAAAGACCACGAAGACCCGATCCACGATCGTATGCCGAGGTGGCAAGAGCGGATACACGATCTGTCACAACATTGAGAAAGTACTGGCACGGATGGAAAGTCTTCCGACACTCACGTGGCAGCTGACAGTGGCACGGGGAATTCCCCTTCGCGTCAGTATGACGTCAGACAACACAGCAGCCAATCGGGAGCAGCAGCAGAAGGAGTGGCAACAGTGGAGGCGGAGAAAGGTCAGCACGCGCTGGGGGGGGGGGGGGGGGGGGGGGGGGGGGGCAGTGCCGGTCAACCTACGGGTCAGCGTGTTGCCGGGGAAGCAAGCAGCCAGCCAGCCGTGACACCAACACACAGTTGTGCGGAACCACCTAACGTGCGAAACGCCTACACCGACACCTGTGTTCAGTGGCAAAGCACGATATTGTGACGTGTTGCCGGACCAGAGCCGGGATTCTCGACCAGTTCACGTCACCACGAGGCGGGGGCCGTATCCCAGTGTGTGCGTGGTGTGACGGACAGAAAAAACCCCCACCATTGGGATCACAGCATGGACAGGGGGAGGGGGTGGCCACACACGGTGCAGGACGAGGGTCTGGGTCGAGAAAAAACTGGCATTAATTCTTATCTGGCTAAAGATATCCGTGGGAGATCTTTGAGATCAAAAACGTGCTCAAAATAGGACAGGCTAGACTATCAGGAAAAAGAATTGACGCTTCTTGGATGGAAATGATAAAATACCACTGGTTTCTCTCATTTTTAAAGTAATCTCGAAGCAGAGAAATATCTTAAAATCATAACGCATAAATAGCATAAATATAAGTTTAGCAAAATTTCGAACCAGAACGCTCGGTCTTAATGCAAAAGCAAATCTGGTTCGAGAAATCGAATAATAGATTTTGTCAAATGTGTAAAGAAAGAGACAGTCTTGAGAATGAAGTACATTTTGTGTTTGATTGTCCCGCATACGCCAATATCCGCAGAGGCTATAACATTTTCAGTGAATCAGTTGCTCAAAGAAGAGATTTAGTAGCGATTTTATCAAGTGGAAAAGAGAACACTGTAATAGAATTGCGAAGTGTATCGTAGAAGCTAGCGCTTTTCGTAAAAAGAATATAACCAATGAAAAAAATAATCACTTACTGTAACCTGATAGTCTTTGTCGATTGTATATTTTCTTTGCGTGCGTGCACGGGCGCGCGCGCGCGCGCGCGCGTATGGGTGGTATATGTGGGGGGGGGGGGGGGGGGGGTTTGGTAGTAGATGGATCGGTGCTTGATTCGTTGATCCCTGTTGGTTTAAGTTATATGTATGGTGAGTTTATAACAACACAAGGGAAGTCTTTTGCATTTGTTTCCTTTTCAGTCGCTGTTGAGCTGTTGATAAATATATGATTCTTTATACTCCCTTGCCAACAGGGCCTTTGCTAATGGCAATAAAATTGTGTCAGTGTGTCAGTCTCTCTCTCTCTCTCTCTCTCTCTCTCTCTCTCTCTCTCTCTCTCTCTCTCTCCCTCTCTCTCTCTCGCTCTCTCTCTCTTGTGCAAGCATCACGTTTGAAAATTTGCAATTAACGAATGGAAATCAGCAAAAGTTACTATCGTCTTCATCATCCTCATCCCCAATGATCCTTAAAGATTGAAAAAAAAAAAAACAGAAAGAAAAAAAGAAAAGAAAAGAAAAGAAAAGCATTTACAGCCGTTCATACTGTGCTCTTGTTGTTCCTCCAGTTTTAATTTCCTCTCCATGTCAGTGCAAGTCGACATTTGCATATCAACGGGAACTGTCGGTGAATGCATGCAGAAGCACTTTCTGCAGGGAGTTACTCCCTCACGTCGATTCTATGACCAAGCTATTATTGTGATCAGCAGGAGGGCTTACCAAGTGATGTCATTCGTATGTTGCATCAAAGCAAGACAGAACAGACCGTCACGAAGTGACTTGGCAGCACTGCAGTGTCTCCTGTGGCGGGGGATGTCATGGCGACTTGATATTGACTGATCCCTGTGATGTGCAGGGACTAGGGCTGTGACGGGAGAGTGTGGGGGTGTGACTGTGGGCAGAAGGACCAGACTGAGTAATGTCACTGGACAGTCTGCAAAGCAGTGCCACTGAGTAATGTCACTGAACAGTCTGCAAAGCAGTGGCACTGAGTAATGTCACTGGACAGTCTGCAAAGCAGTGCCACTGAGTAATGTCACTGAACAGTCTGCAAAGCAGTGCTACTGAGCAATGCCACTGAACAGTCTGCAAAGCAGTGCTACTGAGTAATGCCACTGAACAGTCTGCAAAGCAGTGCTACTGAGTAATGCCACTGGACAGTCTGCAAAGCAGTGCTACTGAGTAATGCCACTGAACAGTCTGCAAAGCAGTGCTACTGAGCAATGCCACTGAACAGTCTGCAAAGCAGTGCTACTGAGCAATGTCACTGAACAGTCTGCAAAGCAGTGCTACTGAGTAATGTCACTAAA
>JADBJO010006496.1:115000-117500 GCA_016801955.1 Conus betulinus | reverse complement strand
ACTATATGTTTCAAATTAGCTTCACTAGAATTATCCCATAAAGTGGACGCATAGTTAATAAGTGATAGAATGTGTGCGTGAAAGAATAATTTCCTGGTTTGAAGATGAAGAAAACGTTTTATTTTTGTAAGCTGATAAATTCTTTTGGATATAGGTTTTCAAAGATCAGTAATGCGATCACACCATAAGTCAGTGTCAATAATATCCACTCAAACTTTATGAGATGTTACCTCCTCAATTTTTTTGTCTTTGACATATAATACTGCAAACGGACAACTCATTTTCTGCTGTTTTTGACGTGTGGTCACAAAAATGCATTTACTTTTTTATCTGCATAGAGGGCCATGTGGTTCATTTCTGTCCCGGTATTTGGTCTCTTGATATTGCTCTGGAGTTTATCTACTAAAGTGGTAGGATTAGCACTATTTCATTGTAGCGAAGTATCGTCAGCAAACATTCCACAACCGCACTTTAAGTATAAAGGTATGTCATTTACGTAGATGGAAAATAAGAGGGCTCCTACCGCAGATCCTTGAGGAACACCAAATTTCAAAGGAAGTAACTCTGAAACCTGTTGGAACTAATTTCAACACGTTGTTGGCGATCAATAGGAAAAGATCATACATACTTTATAGCCATAGTTGATAGGCTGTCGTGTGTACACTTTATTATGAGATGCGAATAGCTGATAACGTCAAAAGCTTCAGCAAAATCAACGATAAAAAAACTCCAGTAAATTCATTGCTGTTTATATTAGATAGACATTTATCTATATGCTGTATAGGAGATGAACGACAAGTGTGATTTTGTCGAAAACCTCATTGATTTCTATAAACTGGATCAAACATTTCAGATGAGAATGTAAATGTATTTGAACATGTAGTTTTGACAAAAGGGAAGGAATAGAGATGGGCCTATAGTTAGAGGGGCAGGATTGGCAGGATCTCCATTCTTGAGCAAAGGTATCACTTTGATCTGTTTGAGTTTTATGGGGAAATATTTTTATCAATGCACAGATGATAGGCTTAGGTGAGCGTATCAGCGATAACAGCTGAAGAGATTCTCAGAATCTTTCCACCGATTCCGTCCAAGTCTTTGGTTCCTGGTTGTTTTAAATTCAGCAACCAAGTAAATACTTCACGATATGGCAAAAACAAAGTTTTTTTTTAAACAACAATATCGTTGCAACTTTTGTAAATCGTTTTCATTAGTTTTATCATTCATTATAATGTCAAAAGCAACATTTGCAAAATGAGAGATTAAATCTTCTGGAGATATTTTTATGGGATTTTGAGAAGAAGAGTTCAGTTTATCATTGGCTAAAAGGTTAGTACCTTCCAAATCGCTTTTGAATTCTGTGAAGGAGATGATAAATCCCGAAAAATGTTTTTCTTCGCTTTTCGTTTAACAGAATTTACATTATTTGATTCTTTGTTTTCTAAATTGTTCTTTGTTTTTTTACTTACAACCTCTGTTATGATAATAATAAAAAGAAGAAGAACAATAACAATAATAATGATAATAATAGTAATAAAATTAATGAGGACAATTCTATAGCGCCCATCCTAACAACGTAGGCTACAGGACGCTTTACAAGTTTAAAAAAAATAACATCTATACACACACACACACACACACACACACACACACACACACACACACACACACACACACACACACTAATGCATTCTCGACCAGCAAGTTGACTCTGTTGCTTTTGATGAGTGTTTTTTGTAGAATGTCATCAGCTTAAACAGAAACTGGTCACACGAAATAGGGGGTGTTTTGTGTCATGGTGAGGGTGTTGTTATGACTGAACACTGGGTCATAAAACCTGCGACGAACGGGCGCCACAGTGTTCATTCCTGGGCGTGGAGGATAGTGGAGAGGGACTTGGTGGTGCTCCGTTATACAGAGAAGAGGGGGGGGGGGGGGGGGGGGGGGGGGGGGCGGACCGCTCAGAAGCACCTGAAGTTTGTGGAGGCAGTGGATTGTGTCTTCGAAGAAGAGTTGGGTAGTGAGTGATGGATTCTACTGGTGCACACTCATTAGTTGGGACGCTGCTTTGCTGTCTGAAAGGTCGGCAGCCTGTTTCGTTGATTTGGGATTGAATGCCAGTTATTTGCAGACCTACCTTGACGTCTTTAACTTACTTGGAAGTCACTGATCCATTCTGTCTTGAGTTAAAATCATGGAACTGACCGGGGAACAAGAACTGCTTCAAGTGCCAGATTGGCAGTACCTGCTTCACTGGGATGGAGGAGGTTACTGTACAAGGGTAGTTTAGGTTTCCTTCAGTGATTGTGAATGCATTTCACAGACTTTCTGCATATTGAGATTAGTGGGTAAAATAAGGGTATTTGAGGTGGTGTTTGCCTCTCACGGGTATCATGGAAGTGATATCTATTCCGTCGTTAGGAAAACTCTGGGTGGCCAGATGAAGAAGGTCACACCATGTCTCATTGGGGGACTTCTCCTGTCGCCCTACAGTCATTGACCC
>JADBJO010006496.1:102500-105000 GCA_016801955.1 Conus betulinus | reverse complement strand
TGCCCGCATTCATTCATTGTTTCATTGACTGGTCCGTTCGTTCATTTTGTTGTTTATTCATTCATTCGATGGTATGTGTATTCGTTCTTCATTGTTATCATTATCATTGTTATTGTTTTTATCATTATCATTATTATGAATACTTGTATAGCGCCTGCCCTTGGCGAGAGGCCAAGCTCTAAGCGCTTTACAGTCCACAGTCCACGTTTACACAACGGGCTGCCTACCTGGGTAGTGCCGACTGAAGAGCTGCCAGCTGGCGCTTCATTCAGTCGTTTTCCGAGTCATCTAGTCAATATCATTCACTCAATTTCCTTCCTTTCCATTTCTCACGCAGGGTGCATGCTATATGTAACGTGTCATCCATACCAACGTCCGAACTCGCCTACTCTTCTGAAAGTTGGTGGTGGGATTTTACGTGTGTGCAGGATGTTATGCGTGCGTTCCCACACGGAACCTCGGTTTTATAGTCTCATTTCATCCAGTCCTATATCTAGGCCACTAGTTATCGTCTGTTTCTCTTTCTGTGTATCTGTCTGTCTATCCAACTATTCATCACTGTATGTCTTATTCTCTCTTTTCTACCTATCCATCCATTCGTTCGTCTGTCTTTCTGCAAGACTTTGCTTTCCTTTTTAGTTCGCGGCGTACTTACTTATTTGCTCGTTACTATACTTCCTGTCCTGTCCTAAAGTAAACGCATTTCATATTTCAACATGACGCACTCAGAGGCGAAACGTCTTTCACTACTTTTGTAACTACCATCGTCAATATTACTCCACTGTCTAAATGAACACTAACAAATAAACAAACAAAATAAAAACAAAAAAAGTTGTTGTTGATGTTGTTGATGTTGTTTTCTTGGTTGTTTTTGTTTGTTTTCTATTTGGGGGGAAGAGGTTGGGGGGAAGGGTTGGGGGGTTGTTTTGTTTTGTTTTTTGGTTTTGTTTTGTTTTTGTTTTTTGTTTGTTTTTTGTTTTGTTTGGTTTTGTTGGTGGAGTGTGTGTTTTTTTATGTTTTTTTTTTTTTTCGTTGGTTGTCGTTGCGCTCTCTCTCTCTCTCTCTCTCAATCTCTCTCTCTCTCTCTCTCTCTCTCTCTCTCTCTCTCTCCTCTCTCTCTCTCTCTCTCTCTCTCTCTCTCTCTCTCCCTCTCTCTCTCTCTCTCTCTCTCCGTCTCTCCTCTCTCTCTCGTCTCTCTCCCGCGTTGTTGTTTATGCGTCCCCAGGACCTATGTTGCTTTCTGCTATTAATGAGTATGAGCCTGGAGTCACCTTCTAGCTGTGAAAGTGGTTCATAACGTTCGCGGCAAACAAACGCAAATCGAACACAGCCAACACGATCTGTTCGTCCCGTGTATTGGCCTGTTGGAAGAGGTGAACATGTCGATTCAATGCTCAAAACGTTCAGTTTTGTGGCTTCGTGCGTTTGATTGAAGTGTGTCTGGGCGAGGAGGAAGAGGGGGAATGGAAAAAAGGGGGAAGAGGTGGTTAGCGAACGTCGCAACAATTTCATGCTTCTTTCTTAATACATGATAGAATTTTACTTCTTGATGTGTGTACGTATTTATGCACCTTTATGCATGCGTGCGCGCATGTGTGTGTGTGTGTGAGAGAGTTTGCGCGCGCGCACGCGCGCGTGTGTGTGTGTGTGTGTGTGTGTGTGTGTGTGTGTGTGTGTGTGCGTGCGTGCGTGCGTGTGTGTTGTGTGTGTGTTGTGTGTGTGATGTGTGTGTTTGTGTGCGCGCGCGCGCGCGCGCGCGCACGTGTGTGTGTGTGTGTGTGTGTGTGTGTGTGTTGTGGGTGTGTGTGTGTGTGTGTGTTGTGTGTGTGTGTGTACGCACGTGTATGTGTGTGTTAGTGTGTGGGGGGATGGGAGGTGGGGGTGGGGGGGTATGCGCGCCTGCACACGTGTTTTTGCATATACCTTATAGTGTGTGAGGGTGATGTGTGTGTTTGTGGGGGGGGGGGGGGGGGGAGGAAATATTTGTGTCTGCCTGTCTGTCTGTCTGTCTGCTGTCTCTCTCTCGCTCATCTCTCCTCTCTCGCTCTCCTTCCTCCTCTCCTCTCTCTCTCTCTCTCCTCCCCCTCTCTCTCTCTCTCTCTCCTCTCCTCTCTCTCCTCCTCTCTCTCTCTCTCTCTCTCTCTGTTTCTCGTGGGTGTTTTGTCTGGGTGGTCTGTGCTGCGTGCGTGCACAGGCGGGTGTGTGTGTGCGTGTGTGTGTGGGTGGCGGGGGGTGGGGGGGCGGCGGGTGGGTGCTGTCTGTCCGGTGGTGTCTGGGGGGGGGGGGGGGGGGGGGGGGGGGGGGGGAAGGGGGGGGGGGGGGGTGGGGGCTGGGGGGGGGGGGGGGGGGGGGGGGGGGGGGGGTGGGGGGGGGGTGGGGGGACGGGGGGGGGGGGTGGTTTGGATGGGGGCATGGGGGGGGCGTGCGTGGTGGGGGCGGGGGGTGGGGGGGGTGTGGGGGGGGGGGGTGGGGGGGGGGGGGGGGGGGGGGGGGGGGTGGG
>JADBJO010006496.1:77500-82500 GCA_016801955.1 Conus betulinus | reverse complement strand
TGTGTGTGTGTGTACGTACGTGTGTGTGTGTGTGTGTGTGTGTGTGTGTGTGTGTGTGTGTGTGTGTGTGTGTGTGTGTGTGTGTGTGTGCTTGCGTGTGTGTATGTGTGTGTATGTGTGTGTTGTTGCGCGCACGCTCTCTCTCTCTCTCTCTCTCTCTCTCTCTCTCTCTCTCTCTCTCTCTCTCTCTCTCTCTCTCTCGCGTAACACAACACAATAGAATACAATAGGATGCAATGTAATGCAACGCAATATGATCAAGATAATGCAACACTATACAATAAGGGTAATGAAACGCAATACAATAAGGGTAAATCAACGCAGTACAATAAGGGTAATGCAACGTTATACAATAAGGGTAATGCAACGCAATACATTAAGGGTAATGCAACGCAATACATTAAGGATAGTGAAACGCAATACGTTAAAGGTAATGAAACGCAAAGCAATAAGGGTAATGGAACGTTACACAATAAGGGTAATGAAACGCAATACAATAAGGGCAATGCAACGCAATACGTTAAGGGTAATGAAACGCAATGCAATAAGGGTAATGGAACGTTTATACAATAAGGGTAATGCAACTTCACAATGAGGGTAATGCAACGCAATACAATAAGGGTAATGCAACTCAATACAATAAGGGTAATGCAACTCAATACAATAAGGGTAATGCAACGCAATACAATAAGGGTAATGCAACGCAATGCTATAAGGGTAATGTAACGCAAAGCATAAGGGTAATGCAACGTTATACAATGAGGGTAATACAACGCAATACAATAAGGGCAATGCAACGCAATACAATAAGGGTAATGCAACGCAATACAATAAGGGCAATGCAACGCAATACAATAAGGCTAATGCAACGCAATACAATAGGCAATACAATAAGGGTTATGCTACACAATACAATAAGGCCAATGCAACGCAATACAATAAGGGCAATGCAACGCAATACAATAAGGGCAATGCAACGCAATGCAATAAGGGTAATGTAACTTCACAATGAGGGTAATGCATCGTTATACAATGAGGGTAATGCAACGCAATACAATAAGGGTAATGCAACACAATGCAATAAGGGTAATGCAACGCAATGCAATAAGGGTAATGCAACGCAGTACAATACGCAACACAATAAGGGTAATGCAACGCTATACAATAAGGGTAATGCAATGCAATAAATATCGGTAAGGCAATGCAATACAGTAAGGTTAATTCAAATTCAACGCAATAGTAATAAGGGTGATGCAGTACGATTAAACAATACAGTGCCACGCAACACCATACAATGCGGTACAATAGAACAATATAGTGTCCTGCAACCCAATGCGATGCGGTACAATAGAACAATACAGTGCCACGCAACACAATGCAGTGCAGTACAATACAACAAAATAGTGCCACGCAGCACAATACAATTCGGTACAATAGAGGAAATATAGTGCCAACACAACACAATGCAATGCGGTACAATCGAACAATATAGTGCCACGCAACACAATACAATGCGATACAATCGAACAATATAGTGCCACGCAACACAATACAATGCAATACAATCGAACAATATAGTGCCACGCAACACAATACAGTGCGATACAATGAACAAATATAGTGCCACGCAACACAATACAGTGCGCTACAATCGAACAATATAGTGCCACGCAACACAATACAATGCTATACAATCGAACAATAAAGGGCCACTCAACACAATACAATGCAACGCAATACAATGCAACACAATACAATACAGTGTAATGCAATACGGTTAATACACTATAGTACAATATTCAGTAGAATACAAGACAACACAATCCCGTAAGTTAGTAAGGTAACGTTGCTTATTCCGTGCAATGCAATATAATACAATTTAGTGTAAACGTAACGTAATATAATGCAATGCAGGGCAATACAATACGGTGCAATGCAATACAATATAATGCAGTGGATTCCAGCAGATCGACATTACATATACAGCACAATGCAGTGGGCTTACAATAGGTTAAAACACAATAGATATAATGCAGTGGATTCCAGCAGATCGACATTACATACACAGCACAATGCAGTAGGCTTACAATAGGTTGAAACACATTACAGTGCAATAGAACAGGCAGCACAATACTATACAGTGCAATACAATGCAATGCAGCACACAATAACATAATACAGCATGTACAATGCAGAATTATACAATGTCATGTCGCTACCCCAAACCATTTGCGTGTGCTTTTTTGTTGCTGTTATTGGATTGATTGGCTGGTTGGTTTGTTACTGATGCCAGAGTAACTCTCTTCTGCTGATGACCAATTGTCCAAAAAAGAGCCTGATGAACTCTTAACATGGCCAAACATGCGCTACGCTGCTGGTACCCATATTACCCGACTTGTCTTTTTTGGAGAACGTTTGGCTGAGAAAACATTTCATTAGACTTAAGAAAATCGTTTGATGGTTTCGTTTTTGTTTTTGTTTTTTGTCTGTTCACTCTTTGTTATGTTTTCGGTTTCTTTGTTTGTTTTCTGTTTTCCCAGTAACGACGTCCGATACAGCGTCAACACCATCATCGTCCAACGGGACAACCAAAACACTCCTCATCCAACACTAGTGAAGGTCCGAAACGCCACCATTGAAACCAGCACGGATCTAACGCTAAACTACACCATCGAAACCAGCACGAATTCGACACTGGACGGCACCGAAACCAGCACGAATTCAGCACTGAATTACACCGAAACCAGCACGAATTCAGCACTGAATTACACCGAAATAGGAACAACACACCAGAGCTAAACGATACTGTTGAAACCAGCACAGCATCAACATTGAATGAGACTACCGAAAGCAGTGCGAATTCAACAGAAAACCAAACCACCGAAGCCAACACAAGTTTACCACTGAACGAAACCAACGCCACTGTAATAACTCTAGACAACACGACGGAAACCAGCACGAACTCAACATTGAACGACACGACCGAAACCAACACAAATTCAGAATTCAGTGTCACCGAAACCACCATAAATTCAGAATCAAACATGACTGAGACCACCAGTGATCCAGAACTGAACACCTCTGAAAACACCTCGAATCCAGAACTGAACACCATCAAAATCACCATGACTCCAGATATGAATATCACGGGAACCACCATAACGCCAGAACTGAACATCACCGAAAGCATCATGAATTCAACATTGATTGTTACCGAAACCAACACGACTTCAGCACTGAACAGCACCCCAAACACCATGGATCGTACACAGAATGACACAGACACCACCACGGAACTTGTCGAGGCCTCTACTGGCAATGTGACCAGCTCTCCTCCTTAGAATGGTTGTATAAGACACTCATTCAGACAACACGCACAGTCAGGCAGTGAACGAAAGTACGCACACACGCACGTATGCACGCACGCACGCACACACACACACACACACACACACACACACACACACACACACACACACACACACACACACACACACTTTTCGAACACAAAACAAAACGGAGAAGCGCTGATAATGATTGAATTCTTGAATTTTAAAAGCAAGGAAACAAAGAAAACTGAAAGAAAAAAGAGACCAGAAGTTTGAACCGAAAGTAGTAAAGGCTGTACCATAAAGTTACATGCAAGTGTGACGTCCATAAGTCCGCCATGTCCCAAGGCAGACGGCTGAAGAGAGGGTATGGAAGGGGGGAAGGGACCTAACACCACACAACACGACCAGAACGACAACACGTGAAGAAGGGCAGCCAAAATGGCTGTTTTTATGTTGAGCATCAGTGGAATTTGAACTCCCAACACCCGACTGCCAGCTGAATGTTCTACCACTGACCCAGCTTGGTATCCAAATGTTTTATGGCCTACGACAAGAACTCATATAGATGTTGTTTTTGTTTGTTTGTTTTTTTGCCTCGTATGACTCAGATTAATACGAGGACCATTAACCTTGCAGCATTCATTCATTTATTTATTTATACATTTATCTATCTATTCATGTATTCATCTGTTATATCTTGATTTAATTGTTGTTATTATTATCATTATCATTTTTTTTTTTGGTGTGGTGTTGTGTTGTTGTTGGGTGTTGTTGTTGTTGTTGCTGCTGCTGTTCTTAATTCTTCACAATCTGTTTCAATGAAGTCAAAATTGGCACAG
Source organism: Conus betulinus (assembly GCA_016801955.1). Lineage (NCBI taxonomy): Eukaryota > Metazoa > Mollusca > Gastropoda > Neogastropoda > Conidae > Conus > Conus betulinus. The sequence goes on along the minus strand of JADBJO010006496.1, from coordinate 78,329 downwards.
TACACAAGCATTCTTCAGAAAAAATGGAACACAGTACAAAAATTGTGATTCCAGTGCACATTTGTTCGTGAATGTTTTTTTTTCAAACGAGAGACTAAACTGGCTCTTTGAGCCACTTCCGGACCAAAATCTAACGTGTTTGTGATTCCGCCACAAACCATGTTTCTGCCAAGTTGCGTTAAAGAGCAATTCAAGTAGTCTTTATGTAATGTTGTTTATAGACAGACGAAGCCCCAGGCAAGCAAGAAAACATAACAGCCTTAGCACAGATGATTTTTTGTTGTTGCTGTTAAAACGTAACTGCATTAAGGAGAGCGCAAGTGTCTGCCGAGTCAAGGGAATCTTAGATCCGTCCATTGAGTTATTTCACGTGTGAAATCAATTTCTGCCTTCCTGGAGACAAGAATCGGATGAGTTATTTACTGGAAGCAAATGTAGTTCTGGCAATTTTTGAGTGATTAATATATGCAATTAATTCGTGCTCTGTGGCCAAATAGCCAGTTACAAGTCATAATGTTGGTTGGTCAAGATTATGAATGAATGAACGTAATAGCCTTCAAGTATGCTCGCTATTCCCATTCGTCTGTCTGTATGTTACTTCATGTCGTTTTGACTCATTACGGATTTCAAAAATTTACATGTGTGTGTGTGTGTGTGTGTGTGTGTGTGTGTGTGTGTGTGTGTGTGTGTGTGTGTGTGTGTGTGTGTTTCATCCATTGAACAAATCCATACATGATATCAGTTTAAAACTGTCTGTGTTTATTGAGAAATTATATTCTTGTCTTTTAGTGTGTGTGATTTCATTGTCATTCATTAAATTCATACCTGA
>JADBJO010006496.1:72500-75000 GCA_016801955.1 Conus betulinus | reverse complement strand
AACGGGAAAGAAAGTGAAGAAAGAAGGAGAAGTAGGAAGAGGAGGAGGACAAGAAAAACAAAAAAAAAAATGACGACGACGACGACGACGACGACGACGACGAGGAAAAAACAAGAACAAAAACAAAGCAAGCAAAACACCAAGCAAAACAAGCAAAACCTGCATCAAGCCAAGATTTCCAACACGGACAGTCCTTCGTCTACGCACCCCGAACTAACGACAACGGAAACATCGAAGAAGGTAACATTTCCGATGTGATGAAAATGCTGCGAGAAATGACAGAGAAAATGAACTCTATGGATAGCAAAATGGACATGGTGAACAGCAAAGTTAATGACCAGTTCGAATCAGTCATGAAGGAGAATAAAGAACTGAAGGAGCGAATTATCCAGCTAGAAGAGAAGATGGATGACATTGAAGGAAGAAATCGAAGAAACAATCTACTCTTCACGGAATTCCCCAACCGGACGGACATACTGAAACCTGGAATGAATGTGAAGAGGTAGTGAAAAGTGTGATAAAAGACAAGATGGGGGTACAAGACGAAGTGAAGATAGAACGTGCTCACAGACTGAGAGCAGGTGAAGCCCCTCACCCCATTATCGTTCTCTTCAGCCGTTACAAACAAAAAAAATGCGTTCTCAGAACGTGCCAAGCTGAAGAATCAACCAAACCTATTTGTGTCGGAAGATTTTACTCCAAGAGTGAGAGAGAAACGACGCCAGCTGCTACCTTTTCTCAAAAAACGCCAAGAAGAACGGGAAGAAGGCCCACCTGAGTTTGACACTCTTGTGGTGGAGGGGAAGACCTACTCCTATGACCGCGACAGAAACCAACTTGAGGAACGAGGACGGAGATGAAGGACCGACCAACAGCAGACTTTCCAGCACTGGAGAGAATCGGAGGAAAAGAAAGGATATCTTTTTGACACCCCTCTGATAATACTAACCACTCCGGAAAAAAAATGTAAGTCCACACGCTCAAAAGTTCAATATTGTAATAATATTTCAAAAAACTGTAAAGATAACGAACAAATGAAAAACATGATCAATGACAATGATGGAACTAATGTCACAAGTAGAACTGACAAAAAGATTCAGTCATACAGTCATAAACAGAATAATCAATACACATGTTCTTCAGATAAAAGTGTAATAAAAGATAATGAAAGTTACACTGACTGCACAAAGAAAACTGGTGACACTACTGAAGATCTTCATAAAAACTGTGAAGAGGAGACAGAACAGTGTGAACGAGACCAATCTAACTGCAACCTTAAACTTATGGCGTGGAATGTTCAAGGTTTAAGAAATAAATTGAATAGTAAATCCTTCATTGATTTTTGTAAACAATTAGAATCTTTTCTCTATCTGAAATCTGGTCTTGTGTAAAAAAAAAAAAGATATTGAAAATGTTTTCCCTGATTATAATGTGTATTTTTCTCCAAGATCAAAACGTTTAAAAGGGGGACTGGGTTGTTTGTGTTGATAAACTGTTCAGCCAGGGGGGGGTGACACGAATACTTGAACATATAGAGGATAAGGTTTATCTCAAATTCGAAAAATGTCTTTTTGATTTTTCATTTGATTTCATTGCTGGCTTTGTATATATTGCTCCGGAAAATTCTACTATTTATGGTGAAGATAATCAAACGGGCATTGAACATTTGGAGGGTAACATTGAAGAAATATCGCAAAATATTCCTGATCTGCCTTTAATTTTATCTCGAGATTTTAATGCCCGGATCTTGAAGGAATGTTCTAAAGTAAACATGTGCATCCGTTAATATTGACGAGTTTTTGATGGAAACGGACAAACCATATAAAGAAAGAAAATCTCAAGATACGATTTCAAATAAATTTGGACGGAAGCTTTTGGACGTTTTGAAAGAATATAGCCTATTCATTGTAAACGGTCGCAAAAAACTGTGACTCGGAGAGAGAGAAGAGAGAGAGAGAGAGAGAGAGAGATTACAAATAGGGGTAACATCAAATAGGGTGGTGGGTGGACTACTTATATGTTCAATGCCATGTGTGATAAAAATCACTGATATGTTTGTTCTGAATAGAAGTGAATCAGATCATTTTCCAATTGTATCGGTATTAGACTTTTATGAAAAAATACATCTTGATGGTACTAAAGACATTGCCCTTGAAGATAAAGTCAAATATATTTACATTGAACAGTACTCAGCACATTATACAGAATATATCCAAGAAAATGCAAATGTTGAAGATTTGACCCATTTCCTTTTGAAATGTGCCAAGCTATACACTGTTACGGCATAAATGTATACCTCCTTTCTATTATCGTTTTCCTTCCACAACGAAATTGCAACTCTTAATACTAAAGTTAAAGGGAAAATTATCACTAAAGGCCGCAATGTTTCTAACTGAATGTTTGAAAATACGAAATGATGTTTAGAAACAGCGAATTCTATTTCAGGAGTCATGTGTAAATTTAAGAAATATATATTTGCACATGCTTTGTATAACTGTTA
>JADBJO010006496.1:57500-62500 GCA_016801955.1 Conus betulinus | reverse complement strand
TCCCAATCTATTACATTGCAGCCTCCATCCCAGTCTGTTACATTGCAGCCTCCATCCCAATCTGTTACATTGCAGCCTCCATCCCAATCGGTTAAACTGCAACTTCCATCCCGATCTGTTACAGTGCAGCTTCCGTCCTAATCCGTCACCTGGAGCCTCCATCCCAATCTGTTACACTGCAGCCTCCATCCCAATCTGTGTACACTGCAGCCTACATCCCAGTCTGTTACACTGCAGCCTCCTTCCTAATCCTTCACCTGGAGCCTCCGTCCCAATCTGTTACACTGCAGCCTCCATCCCAATCTGTTACACACTGCAACCTCCTTCCTAATCCATCACCTGGAGCCTCCGTCCAAATCTGTTACACTGCGGCCTCCTTCCTAATCCGTCACCTGGAGCCTCCGTCCCAATCTGTTACACTGCAGCCTCCATCCCAATCTGTTTGCACTGCAGCCTCCTTCCTAATCCTTCACCTGGAGCCTCCGTCCCAATCTGTTACACTGCAACCTCCATCCCAATCTGTTACACTACAGCCTCCTTCCTAATCCATCACCTGGAGCCTCCGTCCCAATCTGTTACACTGCAGCCTCCTTCCTAATCCATCACCTGGAGCCTCCGTCCCAATCTGTTACACTGCAGCCTCCTTCCTAATCCATCACCTGGAGCTTCCGTCCCAATCTGTTACACTGCAGCCTCCTTCCTAATCCATCACCTGGAGCCTCCGTCCCAATCTGTTACACTGCGGCCTCCTTCCTAATCCATCACCTGGAGCCTCCGTCCCAAATCTGTTACACTGCAGCCTCCCATCCCAATCTGTTGCACTGCAGCCTCCTTCCTAATCCTTCACCTGGAGCCTCTGTCCCAATCTGTTACACTGCAACCTCCATCCCCCAATCTGTTACACTACAGCCTCCTTCCTAATCCATCACCTGGAGCCTCCATCCCAATATGTTACACTGCAGCCTCCTTCCTAATCCATCACCTGGAGCCTCCGTCCCAATCTGTTACACTGCAGCCTCCTTCCTAATCCATCACCTGGAGCTTCCGTCCCAATCTGTTACACTGCAGCCTCCTTCCTAATCCATCACCTGGAGCTTCCGTCCCAATCTGTTACACTGCAGCCTCCTTCCTAATCCATCACCTGGAGCTTCCGTCCAAATCTGTTACACTGCGGCCTCCTTCCTAATCCGTCACCAGGAGCCTCCGTCCTGATCTACACCTGCAGCAGATGGCGATGCTCCCGGGGGGAGAGTTCGTTTGGAGGTCGTGGGACCCTGACGTCCATGGAAGACAAACCTCTGATGTGCTCCACTGTCTGTCTGTTCATCAGAGACACAGACACTGACACTTCAACACATCTGTGTTCATCAGAGACACAGACACAGACACTGACACTTCTGCACATCTCTTCATCAGAGACACAGACACTGACACATCTACACATCTGTTCATCAGAGACACAGACAACAGTGACAGCTACTAACATCTGTTCATCATCAGAGACGCAGAGAACAGTGACGGTTGCTAACATCTGTTCATTAGAGACACGGACAACAGTGACAGTTGCTAGCATCTGTTCATAAGAGATACAAACAACAATGACCGTTACTAACATCTGTTCATCAGAGACACAGAGAACAGTGACAGTTATTAACATCTGTTCATCAGAGACACAGACAACAGTGACAGCAATCAATATCTGTCAATCTGAGACAGAGACAGAGAAAGTAGCATCTGTTTCATCAGAGACACAAAGACAGTGACAGGTATTAACATCTGTTCATCATAGACACAGACAACATTGACAGTTATTAACATCTGTTCATCAGAGACACAGACAATATTGACAGTTATTAACATCTGTTCATCAGAGACACAGACAACCGTGACAGTTATTAACATCTGTTCATCAGAGACACAGACAACAGTGACAGTTATTACACATCTGTTCATCAGAGACACAGACAACCGTGACAGTTATTAACATCTGTTCATCAGAGACACAGACAACCGTGACAGTTATTAACATCTGTTCATCAGAGACACAGACAACAGTGACAGTTATTAACATCTGTTCATCATAGACACAGACAGCATTGACAGTTATTAACATCTGTTCATCAGAGACACAGACAACAGTGACAGTTATCAATATCTGTTCATCAGAGACACAGACAACAGTGACAGTTATTATCATCTGTTCATCAGAGACACAGACAACAGTGACAGTTATTAACATCTGTTCATCAGAGACACAGACAAACAGTGACAGTTATTAACATCTGTTCATCAGAGACACAGACAACAGTGACAGTTATTAACATCTGTTCATCAGAGACACAGACAACAGTGACAGTTATTAACATCTGTTCATCACAGACACAGACAACAGTGACAGTTATTATCATCTGTTCATCATAGACACAGACAATAACAGTTATTAACATCTGTTCATCAGAGACACAGACAACAATGACAGTTATTAACATCTGCTCATCAGAGACACAGACAACAATAAAAGTTATTAACATCTGTTCATCAGAGGCACAGACAACAGTGACAGTTATTAACATGTGTTCATCAGAGACACAGACAACAGTGACAGTTAGTAACATCTGTTCATCAGAGACACAGACGGCAGTGACGATTTCTCACGTCTGTTCATCAGAGACAAGAGTGACAGTTATCAATATCACCAGTAAGTGATGCGGGACAAAATAAGACTGTGGGACAGGGAAAAGAGACGCATGGTTAGCTGGGAGAAGAATGAAACATCTTCGCGAAGACAACTTTCATAAACTCATTGTGATTTTTTTTTATTTCCTTTATCTATTCAAACTTCGTGCAAAGTATTTTGCGATGGAACGCACTTTCAAACACCCTTTCGAAACGAACATTTTAAAGGCTTGCAATTCATCAGCAAAAAAAAAAAAAAAAAGAGAGAGAGAGAGAGAGAGAGAGAGAGAGAGAGAGAGAGAGAGAGAAAAAGGACATTTCTGGCAGAAATGTAATGTTTTTCTCTCATTAGTACATGATATCTGTCAAGTGTTTTGTCTTGTTCTGGTGTAAGAGAATGGTGCCCTGTTTTAAAACACACATGTTCTGTGATCTTTGATTTTCATTAACTTACTCTTTTCCAAAATGAATGTGCCTAGAGCTGTCTGTTCCAAAATCTGTCTTTTGTTAGCCTAGTAAGCCGATAATTCCAGCATAATAATGATATTCACGAGATCACATGGATATCAAATGATCACATGACTCAGACTCAGATGGATCACCTCGCCACTGGGCTAAGGTGGAGAACCCCATGTCTGCAAGACGTACGTGTGTACCGTGGAGCAGACGTGTGCTTTGATCATCATTTGGTGACAGCAAAGCTGAAGATCAAGCTGAAGAGAGAGAAAAGAAGAAGAAGACTCAGTCCAAGAGACACAGTACAAGCAAGTTGAAGGACCCCACCACAGAGGCCCAGTTCCAAGCTTTCCTGAGCAACGGGTATTCAGTCCTAACTGAAACAATGCAAGGATCGACAGAATGGTGGGAGGAGATGAAGGATGCCATGGCAACAGCTGGAAAAGAAATCCTAGGGTTTAAGAAGCCATTGCGGGAATCCTGGATCAATGATGACACATGGGAATTGATAGCAGAGAGGAAAGAATCCCACCAGAAGAGACACAACTGCTGCTCGGACCATGCAGCGTACTACCAGGAGTACATCGTGAAGCCAGCCAGGTGAAGCGAAATGCCCTGAAAGATAAAAGGATTGGCGGGGGACAAGCAAGCAGAAGATGCCGAAGAAGCTGCCGAGCGCAACGGCATGAGAGCTGCCTACCAGATCGCAAAGAACATAACTGGTACTGTGAGACTGGCTCTGGACCGATGAAGGCAAAAGACGGCACACTTCTGTCAAGAGGCAAGGACAAGCTTGAAACATGAGGGAGCACTTCAAAGAAGTTCTTAACAGACCCGAGCTACCCAAATTAGCTGAGCGGATGACCCATCCCTCCTGCTCCCAATCAACACCGATGACTTCACTGAAGATTAGATCAGAACGGCCATCAAAATATTAAAGAACAATAAGTCCCCTGGGTTTGATGGAATGACAGCGGGAATGCTTAAAGGTGGTGGTGACTACATCGTCTCTTGGATGTGCAGTCTCTGTAACCAGGTTTGGAACTCCGGCGTCGTCCCAGAGGATTAGAAGAATGGCAAAATCGTCTGTATTCCCCAAAAAGGCAACTTCTCAGTGTCAATACCAGGGAAAGTGCATTGCCAGGTCATCCTCAACCGACTGCGCGACGTAGTGGACAAAGACCTCATGGAGCAACAAAAACAGGCTTCCGTCCGAAACGATCCTGTGCGGAGCAGATCTTCACACTAAGGCAAATCATCGAGAAGTGTGGTATCCTTGGCCATCAGCTTCATTGACTTTACCAAAGCATTTGACAGTGTCCACAGACCATCATTGTGAAAGTCATGAAATCATACGGCATCCCAGAGAAAACTGTCAGCCATAGTGCAGATATACATAAACTCCAAGTGCAGAGTCAGGACGGAAGGTAGCTACAGTGACTGGTTTGAAGTTGTCACCAGGGTAAGGCAGGGTTGTATCTTCTCCCCCCTCCTCTTTGCACTTGCCATTGACTGGGTTTTGAAACACACAACTCTAGGAAAGGGAATCAAGCGGACAGAAGGAAAACATATCTGGATTTTGCCGATGACATTGCCGCTCTTGTAAGCACCACTCATGATCTGTAGGTGCTTGTAGACAATATCAGCAAGTTTGCAGGCAACATTGGCCTCATTATCAGTGCCAAAAAGACTAAAAAACAGGCTCACCGGTAAACACCAAGGGCCAACAGACGTTCTCATCGACCAAAAACAAGTGGAAGAAGTAGAGAAACTTCACATACCTAGGCAGCTGCATCAACAACGCCAATGGCCTCGACCATGAATTGAAGTGTCGAATTGGGAGGCCCAACATCAGCATTCAATCAGCT
>JADBJO010006496.1:0-52500 GCA_016801955.1 Conus betulinus | reverse complement strand
TCAACGACCTCCCTGACGGTATCAAGTCAAAAGTCCGTTTGTTTGCAGACGACACCATGTGCAGCAGGACCATTAAAAGGAAAGCAGATCAGACGACGCCGCAAGATCTCAACTCCCTCACCATCTGGGAGAAGAAATGGTTTATGGAATTCCACCCTCAGAAGTGCTCCATGCTGAGCGTCACCCGCAAGCGGAGCAAGATCACGCCAGCGTATGAGCTTCACGGGCACACTCTTGAGAATGCCAGTAGCATAAAAGTACCTGGGAGTCACCATCCAGGATGACATGAAGTGGGAATCCCATATCAATGCTATCGCCAGTAAAGCCAATAAGACCTTGGACTTTTTCGGCGCGCAACCTCAAGATCGGCAACAAGCGGACGAAGGAAACCGCGTATAAATCCCTTGTCCGTCCGATTCTTGAGTATGCAGCCACTGTGTGGGATCCGTACACTGCAGTTGAGACCCAGGCCATCGAAAAAAATCAACGCAGAGCAGCAAGATGGGTCTCAAACTCCTACCACCAAACTTCATGCGTTGACTCAACCTCGAATCCCTCGACTGGCCAACACTCCAACAGCGACGACAGAGAGCTCGCCTGGAGATGTTCTTTAAATACCATCATGGACACATCTCCATCAACTCAATCTACCTGCCAAAGCCAACCAGCAGCAGGCTGAGCTCCAGAAAGAACAATTCCCTCTGCTACGACATTCCTTCCCATAGAACCAAATACCGACAGATGTCTTTCTTTCCATAGAATCATCTCCAAGGACTATCCCGGAATGGAACAGACTGCCTCAGAGGGGTTGTGATGGCCATGTCGCTTGACTCTTTCAAGATCAGGCTGGCCTCTCACCTGTAAACACTAAACTTCAAGTCCTCCCTGTCCCCCCCCCCACCCCAACCCTCCTCTCCACCACCTCCCATCCAACCATGCCAGTTTACTGCCTCCTGTTCAAATACACCCCCCCCCCCCCCCCCCCCCCCCCCCCCCCCCCCCCCCCCCACCCCCCCTCCCTATTTTGCTGATTCCCTCACTACTGCGCTACAAATGCAACCTCCCTTAGCGCGACATAATCATCGACACAACGATGTTGGCCGCCTAACAGAAGAAGAAGAAGAAGAAGAAGAAGAAGAAGAAGAAGAAGAAACTACTCAGTGAACATAGGACCAAGATGGCGACGCTTTTCCTACATTTAGGTGTACTCAACGTCGTCACATCACCAGCTTGCCTATGAATACTCTCCATTTGTGTCCCAACTACGATTATGCCTACAGTGGAATTGTGTCTGGCTGCGTTTGCCCTGGTTGCTGCCCATGCCGGACACTCTAGGCGAGTGTTTGAGTGTGATTACTTCCACTTTCGTTCGCTATCGAAGCGGCTGAAAACGATAAAAAAACTGCTTCCGTTTCTGTGCTTCCTTGATGTACCCCTAGAACTGGCGGTGTTTTTCACTGTCCTGCATGGCTTCAGTGGTTACTGAGTAATTTGTGTTGCTCCAGTATTTTTCTGCCTGTGTTGCTACTCATGCCTTCTTCTGTTCGTGAGTGCAAATACTTCCACTATAACTACAAGAGGCTGGTGAGGATAGAAATTACTCCGTGCCTGTACTTCCTGGATTTGCCCCTAGAACTGATTGTGTTTTTCGCTGTCCTGAACGGCTTCAGTTGATCTCTGGGTGATTGGTGTTGCTTCAGTTCTACCTGTATTGCTACCCTTGCCTATTAGTTATTACTGTCCACTGGCATCTGAAACCGTAAGTAATCTGTTCCACTGTTTGGGAGCTGAACGTGCAAAGAAAGATTGGAGCCGTTATCTGGCAACCCGTGCTGCAACCGGAAGTAATCTGCTACATTGTAAAGAGGCTACAGGTGCAAAGAAGAATTGGGGCTGTCATCTACCTGGCAATTCGTGCTCCCACGTCATACGACTTCTGGTTTTTTGTTTTTTTTGTGTTCCTTCGGTCCTTTTGCCTGTGCAATGACTCTGAATGTGCCTACACACTGTTATAGTCTTATGATTGCATGATAATGATCTGTCGTTCGTGTACAAGGTTTAGTTGCATGTTATGGATGACTACAGGTTCCAGTTTTTGATAAGGTGACGGTAAATGTGTAATCACTGCCGCCAGCCGTGAAGATAAGGTGAAAATCAGTTCAGAGGGTGATAGAGTTCTTTCGTATAACTCTACTACTACAGTGAGCTGCGTTGCGACCGAGTTGTTCTCAAGTTCACTACACTTCTTGTTTGTGGAAGTCAGACGACAAGCATCTGATAATGACCAGAAAGAGTTCAGCATCAGGAAGTTTAACCTCTGTTGCGAAAATTTCCACCAATGAGCCATGTGGTAGCTGCAAGAAGATGGTGAAAGACAATCACAAGTCCCTTCAGTGTGGTCTATGTGAGCGATGGTTTCATGCATCATGTCAGGCAAGATCTGAAGACATTTACGAAGTAATTATGAAAGAGTAATTCCAGTACCCCACAACTGGCACACAAGCTGTATACTGTCTTCTGCCTGTCCCATCCATGATTTTCCACGTTCTAGCCGAGTGCCTTGTTTCCTTGACCGCCGCATGAAGTGGGTTTGGGGGATTTTCAAGGGCTCTGAAATATGCCTTCACCTGTTCCAGCTTGTGTCTTGTCTGCATTGAAGGAAGGTCGAGCAGGCATCACTTAGTTTAAACTGGTGTGTCCTTTGTGGTTCCCAGGATCAATCTCATTGCTTCATTTTGAATTCTTTCTAATTTGGGAAGGTTGCTGTTGGACAGTGTTGTAAGCCCTAATCCATAATCTATCACACTGAGTACAAGTGCGTGACACAGTCGGTAGATATTGCGCCGTTCAATGCCTTTAGCTGCCATTGCTTTCATGGCAGATAAGCCTCTTTTTTTTTTTTAAAGAACAATATTCTCAACATGCTTTCTAAAGGTTAGCATTCTGTCAAAGCCTACACCCAAATAGCGTAGGTTGTTAGTTGATTCAGTTGGTATTCCATTGAAGGAAACTGGTGAGGGTACTTTTCCTGATGTCTTGTGTTGAGAGTGCAGACTAATGTCTTGTCTTTTGTAGGGTTGATGGACGATCCAGTTTCTTGACACCACTGAGCAATTTTGTTCAACTGTTGCTGAACTGCTTTCGTTCTTTCTTTCAGCATTCTTTGATGTTTTGTAGATCAGGCCGTCATCTGCAAATGTCATCACTCGAGCAATTCTGTTTCTGTTGAGTGTCTGCTAGGCCTTTAGTGTAAACATTGTACAAAACAGGGGGAAAGAGAGAGAACCTTGAGGTAATCCCATAGAAAGTTTATGAGGCTCAGAAGTCCAGTATCCAGATCGCAGGATGACGGTTCGCTCCCGAAGTGCTGCTATCCTTACTAACTCCATAGTCAAGGATCTGTTCCATGAGAAGCGAGAACTGGACTTTGTTGTATGCATCTTCCAGATTTATTGCAACAGCCAGTGTTTCTTCCTTTCTTTGGAATCCTTTGAACACTTCATAGGCAAAAGCGGCCGCATTTTCCCATGTACCTTTACCTGTTCTGTAGCCTCCTTGATTTGATGGGAGATTTGCCGACTTTCAAGATCTCTTGCGAGTTTTCTTGCTATGATTCGTTCCATGAGCTTTCCTGCTATATTTGCATATAGTGAGTATGCGGTAGCCATTTACCTGATGATAATCTTTTCCTGACTTCGGTAAAGCTTTCAGGTAGCTGTGTGTCCAGTCTTCTGGGACATAGCTTTTATCAAAACTTTCCTGATAGAGACTGAAGAGTTTGGCTCTCTCCTCTTCTGAGAGCGGTTTTGATATCAGCATACCGTACTTTTTCTTCTTCTTCTTCCGTGTACACTCACGGTCAACATTTTGACCATTATCGGCGTTTTTACGGGAGTGCGCAGAAAAAAAACAAAACAAACAAACAAACAAACAAACAAAAACGGGTGGGGGGAGGGGGGAGGGGGGGGGGGGGGGGGGGGGGCTGACTTTGTCTGGTCTTGGAGCACTATCCTTAGTGCATCTAGCTATTGCGTCATCCAGTTCAGATGCTGTGATTTCATCATCAATGCCAGTCTGAGCTAGGTGTTGGTTTAACTTGGTCAAATATTTGTTCCTTTCCTCCACAACAAACAAGTGAATACAGACAACAACAGCAACACCATCACGAACCACAATATACAAGTGAACCTGACGGCGTCAAAGACGCCACTCCAACAACGAACACAAGGAACTTGTCTATGGAGTCTGATGATCAGAAGCAGACTGCAGGCGTTCTAAGTAACACTCGACAAAGACAAGATGAAATTCCAGTACACTACTAATGTACAACACGTTCTGGAAGGGTCGTCGAAAGACCAACAAGATTTCAGAGTAAACTGAGCAAACGAAGTGTTAATGTTTAGTTTGTTATTTTCTTTAAAATTTCAAACTGTTACTGTGTTACTGTTGTACCCAAACCAAAGATAGTTCGCCCAAACTTACAAGACACTTTTAAAAACTACAAAAGGGACACAACACAACTAAACAAAGAAAAGGGAGATGTTCCACCAGTAGTAATAGTAGTAGTAGTCGTAGTAGCTGGGACGGCTTTTTGGCCTTAGGCCTTAGGTCCCCTCATTATTTTTCAGTTTTATTTCGGTCTGGCTGCATGCCTATCTTATAAAAATAACATTATATTCAATCCACACTAAAGGAAAGGTCTTTCAATTTAGGGTCTTCATCTAGTTGTTTTTTTTTTAAGCTGTTGACGTCAGCTGCATATTTGGTGTTAGTAGGCAGTGCATTCCAATAATTAGCAATTCTGAAAGCAAAACAAGACTTTCTTTTGTTAGTATGGCAATGTCTGATTAAAAAAAAATAAAATAAAAAAAAATCTTGCCTTCCTTACTTCTCTCGTGCAACCAACTTCTGAGAATTTGAAAAGCGCATAGTAGAGTTAACTCCCTTGACCACCTTTCGTGCAAGAGTCCAACCATGCTCGCCGGGTGAGAGGACAGCGAAAGAGGCGCCTAGGCTCGAAGTACTCGATACAGCGGTTTTGAACGGAGTCATTGTGAGTACTAGACGCTATCCGATACCATAACATTACAGAGGGAGAAGCGAATAGAAAGAAATACATTCATCACTTATCAGCACTGTTGACGAGTGTTGTACATGTTTTGGACAGTCACAGAGCAAGTGAATCTACATGGAATGTACAGTAATTTCATAAAAACAGTTAGGAGGAAGAGCGAAGCTGGGCATGACAAATGCAGTCAAAATGTAAAGTAGAAGTAACATCACACAGAACAATGTCAATTAAAAAAAAGATGATAATAATTCCTGCAGAACCAAAACACATCACACATACACACACACACACACACACACACACACACACACACACACACACATTCACTCTCACACCCATTGATAGAATGAGCACATGCACAATATACACATGCACACATGTAAAGAATAGGCGAATCCGGACAGCATAATGCTGCCAAGTCCCAATAGAGCTGAATGTGTAAGCCACAATTACACAACCTGCACTTGGCATTTACCTGATCCCAGTATGCATTGTACACTGGAAAAACAGTAAAATGGCTTTTTAATGCACCTTTAAAACATATGGGCAAGATGGTAGCATTACCACTTCATCGCAGGGTAACCCAGCACTTTGACCAGACACAAGCATGGAAAATTTTTGAACATGCAATTTATTATTAAATAAACTATGAGGCCTGGGTTTACTTAGTTTGTCAGTTTCGCCAGTTTCATTTTGTAGAGTGACTATCATTTTGGGCCATACAGCGTTAGGTGTGTTTTCACTTTGATGCTTGGAAATATCCATTGGCCTAGCTTTGCACTGTCGTTTTGTTATTGGCACTAGGCACATTTGAGTGATTCATTGTGGATGCAAAGGAGAAAGAAGAATTTTGGTCTCTTAATGCAAGCAGTGCTGTAACCTTTCTGTGTCCAAGCTGTGTCGATGTTAAGTATACATTCAGTACACAAATACCTTTTGTACTGTTTTCTTTAACTGTGATGTGCTGTAGTTAGCCATGCAGTGTCATTTCATTTAGATAACATTTTTAAAGTGACATGCATGTGCAATAAACTTGTGAGAAAAAAGAAAATAAAACTGCAGAAAAAATGGATGTGCGTGCACACACACACACACGCACACACACACACACAGTGTCACACACACACACACATGCACACGCACACGCACACACACACACACACACACACACACACACAGTGAGAAAATGTTTCATTACAAAACATATTTTTGGCATCACACTCACCAACCGTCAAATTATATAAGTCAGAGTACTTATAGTCAACATTTTTACGTATGAGAGTTTAAGTAACTTTCAGTCAAAGTGATCATTAATTTGGGGCTGAATGGTGAATCTGATATTCAGTTATTGTAAATAGCCAGAGACTGATAAGGACATGATGCTCACAAACTGAGGTCTGTACAGTCTAAAGGAATAATGGGATTTATTTTTGTAAACTTTTAAGAATTGTAAGAATGTTTCTGCCTCAGCATATCAATTATCAGCAATATTGACATCACTAGAATTAATTCAAGTATGCTGAATTGAACATATAACAAATCATTTGGTCTAGCTCTGTGGTTAAGGTTGCCAGATGCATCAGTGTTTTAATGTTAACTTACACAATTTGAAATATGGTCATTATGAATTAAAAAAGAAAAAAGTATGGAGTTTGAGATGAATAAGTAGCAAGCAATCAGTTGAAGTTGAGTGCGTTTTATATCTAAACTTTTGCTATATAGAATGCATGTGTTTTCTTTCTTTCTTTGCTTTTATACCTAACAACTTGCCACCCCACTCCCTTGCCCTCCCCCTTTGTTCCCATCCCCATTTCTCCTTGGTTCAGATTAATAGAGTGTTGTGAAACATGGTGTTCCATATTATACCATAATACACTACTACAGTCTCATTAGGATGACCACAAAATGTGATGTTAATGTTAACATTGTTTGCAGAGCTGCCCCTTTACAATACATGATACTCATTTACACACTCGTACCCATGTGTCTGTGCACATATGTACATATACACACATAATCATTAAATTCTCTCTCTCTCTCTCTCTCTCTCTCTCTCTCTCTCTCTCTCTCTCTCTCTCTCTCTCTCTCTCTCTCTGTGTCTTGCTGTCTCTTGTCTCACTCTCCCTATCTGTATTTCTGTTCTCTCTTTCCTTCCCTGTCTCTGTTTCTGCCTCACCCTCACCCTTCTCTCTGTCTTCCTTCACACAAATATATAAGAACATCAGTCATACTGATCCAAATGCTGATACCATGAGAAGTGGTTATTTGTGGTGTAATAAGTATGGTATCATGTGTGTGTGTGTGTGTGTGTGTGTGTGTGTGTGTGTGTGTGTGTGTGTATTGGAAGTAAAGAGAAAGTGAGAGAGAGGAGATTAATATCTTTCAGTACATATGTGTGGTTGGTGATTTCAGGCACTCTAACCAGATGGCCTCCCCTGATACACTGGAGATGTCAGAGATAAAAATAGAGATTGATATTGCTGAAGAAGCAGGGCATTGGTGGACACAGAATCAGTTTTCAGGTCAGTTGCTCATTTATCTTTAGATCATGGCGAGTGAGAACTGAAACACATGCACTGAATCAAATTTGAAATAACTGCTCAGCCTCTATTATGATTATCAATAAGTTGTATAATGACCAGCTCTCAAAAGGTGCCCAATTGAACACACAACATAAACAAATTGTTGTAACTTGATTGGGATTGACATATTTCACCTAAAAAGCTTTAGATATTTAAGGAAAATAACTGAAGAGATGACATTAGAATTTGAAAGCCAGCATGAGGTCTAAAAACATATGTATTTGAAAATATCATCGCATAATGTGGCCCTCTGACCGACTTCCTGGAGGATCGTTTCATAGGCAGATCGTTTGGTGTAGTCATGTGCAAGAATAAAAGCTCTCATGCGAAAAAGAAAATGCTGGCGTTGTTGTTGATGAGTTTATCTTGTGTTTTTAATTAAAATTATTATTTTGATTCACTTCATTTATTAGATATAAGCTAGTAAAAAACGGGAGTCATTCGTGACACACCTAGTCACAGCGGGACCGACCGACAACAATGACTTGGCAATTTGAAACTATACTTAATTGGGACCGGAAAATGTACTCACTGTGATTAATGATGTAAATACAAACTAAAAAACGTTATTCTATGCAGAATTTTAATAGTGCAGTTTGATATTTTGATGTTTAACCAATTCTAGTCACAATGTCAAGCCGGACACTTTTCTTCTTAAATATTTTTTTTCAATTCCGAAAACTCCAACGTATCCACCATTTCGACTGCGGAAATTGCTAATGCGCGTGCGCAGTTCTTCCTTTCAGTCCACAGCAACAATGGAGAGACGTGCAGGTAAGATTTTGAAATAGTCACGGTTTATTTTCTAGTCACGAGTAAACACTGATGACACAACAGACTCCCAAAAAACATGAAAGACACATTCTTTGACTCTTCTGCAAACTTTTTGTGGTATGTTTAACTAAATTATCTTGTAAAATTTCGTTTCTGGCGATGTTAGTGTCGTTTCTGTTGCCTCAGTTGAAACTACAGACGCCGGTCGATTTTGTGACGTTATAAACCACATCGTCACAATCATCGAATGACGCCATTCTTAGTAATCTTACGAACTTTCAATGAATTATACTGAAATAATAGTTATACCATTTACAGTTTATGGCTTACTTTATAGTGATTTAGAACACGTGTCAAACTTTTATTAACACTTTTACAAGTTATGGAACACCAACATAGACAGTTCCTTGTGACTCGGCGTTCTGTGACAATGGCGTCCAAGATCGATGGACAGATCAATTGCTAAAAGAACACAAATTCTCCCAGATGATACCCGTTTCCTCTGCCCAACCACTCCTTCTTTCACTGTTCCTGTGATTTCTTTAGACTGATATGATTCTTTGTAGTTCAACTACACAATTTTTTTTCTTTTTCTTTCTTTTTTTTTTTTTTTTTTTTTTTTTTTTTTTACCACTATACCAGTATGCCAAACTCAGGTAAATTCCTAGATTGCTAACCCCTTTTAGTCCTAGGCATTGATTGGTGCTACAAGGGGAGAAATGTTGTGTGTGTGTGTGTGTGTGTGTGTGTGTGTGTGTGTGTGTGTGTGTGTGTGTGTGTGTGTGTGTGTGTGTGTGTGTCACTGTGTGTGTGTGTGCACCAATTTCCATGAACAGAAAAAGGAGTGCCAACTTTACACCAGTTGGCCTAACTGCAAACATGTAACATGTATCAATTGTTATTTTCTAAAGGTCTTGATATACATTTTTTTGTGGTTTTCAGTTCTTGCATTTGATCATGATTAATTCATTGTTAATGTGATATCACATGAACCAAGAAAAAGAAAGAAAAATCTGTGTATGCACACACTGGACATGCAGACATAAAATCATTAAAAAAAAAAAAAACCCAACACTTTTCTAACAATAGATGGAAGACATGTTGATAAATGCATTATGTAGTGTCACATTACACTGAATATTAAACCATCAACAGCACATTACTATAAAATTACAAGTAACTGTGACATCATAATGATAAAGGGATACTAAATTGGTCCACTATGTGATGCATGAAATAACATGAAAATTCAAATCCTTAATTAAAGAGAGAAAGAAACAGGCAGACTAACATTTCATTCTGGAATATATTGTCAGGCCTTCGACCACCAAAGCCAGTAACAAGGAAAATTCAGAAAAAGACAAATGCACAGAAGTGTGCTGAGTATCGTGAAAGACTGAAGGCAGAGCCTGACCGATATGAGGCATATATGAAAACAAAGAGCGACGGGTGCAAAAAGTGGCATCAGCAGCGGACCGAGGAACAGAAACTCCATGACCGGGAGCAAGCCAGACTGCGTCAGCAAAAACGACGGTTTGTGAAAAATAATTACCAATGATATTTG
Organism: Conus betulinus; assembly: GCA_016801955.1. Taxonomy (NCBI): domain Eukaryota; kingdom Metazoa; phylum Mollusca; class Gastropoda; order Neogastropoda; family Conidae; genus Conus; species Conus betulinus. The sequence continues at coordinate 42,509 of JADBJO010006496.1, read as the reverse complement.
TTTTTATTTCATAATTGAAGACATGATAAAGTTTATTATATCCAAGATCTTCTTCATACTTAATCCATGCATGTTCATTAAAGACTTGTTTTAATTTTGATTATCCATTGATAATAATTATCACAAATTTCTGCATATTTCTTACTTTGTTTTTTTGCTGATTTGATGTGGAATGTTGAAATTCAGAAGTCCCACCACCCAAAAAACCCCTCTCGGAATTTATTAAGTTAATATTTCATTTCTTGTACTAATTATTATGATTTCAATATTTCATCTCATGGTATTTTTATTTAACATATCTTTCAAACTATCATTAGAAAAAAAAAAAACTATAATGGTGATTGCTGTCAATTTTTGTTTGTTTGTTTGTTTTTCTGAAGTGAAGCTGAAAAAGATGCAGCCTGAAGAAATGCAGAGACCTGATCCTAAATCTTCAAAGTTTGTGGCAAGAAAGCCACAAACAAGAGCTGATGATGAGAAGAAGAAAATTGAAAGAGAAAAGGCAAGGGATCGCCAAAGGAAAAGAAGAGCAAACATGTCTGCAGCAAAAAAACGAAGTGAACGCAATAAGCGCATAGCAAAATACTGGGAAAAGAAAAGAAGAAAAGCAGTTGCAGAATGCTATTAACTATCTGTCAGAGAAAGAAAAAGACCACCAAACTGTGTCACTCTCCTGAGAGATACTTTGAAAGATGTCTAATATCACATAATTTTGTGAAAAGACGTAAAATGAAAGTACTACTACTACTACTACTTTGAAAGACCTCAAAACAAAAAGAGACAGGACATCACTATTCAAATTGGACCTTGTGAAAAGGGTTCTACACCGGAAAAGTGTGGTTGAGATGGAAAAGAGAGATATATATCCAAAGAAAACCCAGGACGGCATAGTGGAGGACTTCTACTGGGATGTTGCTGTTGATTTGCCTGGAAAAAGAGCAGCTGATGTCAAAACCATGACAAACAAAAAAGTGCTGACAACAAGGGTGGAGGACGTGTACAGTGAATTCAAGTTGAAACATCCTGGATATAAGATTTCTCTTGCCACATTTTCCAGGCGACGACCAAAAATATGTTGTTGTCCAGTAGCAAAGCATTTCTTCAATGCCTTTGTGAGAAATGTGTAAATCCGATGATCAAAATGGAGTTGTTAAATCCATTTCTGTATGAAAAGGTGAAGAATGTTGATCAGCTGGTGAACATGACTTTGTGCGAACAAGAATTTTCAAGGCCCTGTATTGAACGCAAGTGCCCAAACTGTGGTGTCAACAGAGTCATCAGGTCTTGGGTCAATGAGATAGGAACAAAAATTCAGGACACTGTCACTTGGAGCAGATGGGAAAAAAACACCTCATGTGGCAAAAGATAGAGTGGGAAAAAGTAGATACATTCGCAGAGATGATCAGCGAATTGCAAGAAGAAATGAGGCCGCTTGCTTTGCATCTCAAAAATGCCAGATGGCAGCGGAAGCAATACCAGGAACTCATCAAAGACATGCCAGAGGACTATGCTTTGGTAACAGTAGACTTTGCTGAGAACTATTTGTGCAAATACCAAAATCAAGTCTCGGCAGCACATTGGAGTTATCGGCAAGTCACAGTGCATCCATGTGTCATTCACTACAAGTGTAGGAAGGCAAACTGTGATGCAGTTGTGAAGGAATACATGTACACCTTTCAGATGATATACGGCATGATGCTGCAATGACAAAAGTCATCTGTGACAGACTTTGCTTGCATTTGAAAAAGAAAGGCATGAAAACCGTCATCATTTACAGCGATGGGTGCAGCAGTCAGTACAAGAGCAAGCTACCATTTGCATGCATTTAACTGAACTAGAACAGGCACACCCAGAAAAATAACCATAGAAAGGCATTTCTTTGGATCACACCACGGCAAGTCGCTATGCGATTCATGTGGTGGTCTCATAAAAAATATGGCTACCCATGCTGTTGCGAGTGAGAAAAGAGTCATTCAAAATGCTGAAAGCCTGCTAGAATTCTGTATTGACACACTTCAGGTCCTTGATCATCAAGAGAAATGTCAGCACTTGGTGAGAAATTTTGAAATCATCAAGACATTAGATATTGACCGCAGTGTTGGATCAGATGCCTACATGACATTGCCAAGTACTCAAAGTATCCATGCCATCAAACCGGATGGTGCTGTACAGCGAGTACAAACAAAAAATCCGTTCTTGCTTCTGCTCCAGTTGTCGTCTGGGTTTACCTGGATGTGTGACCAAAGACTTCACAGGCATCTGGGAAAGCAATACAGTCAGGTCCAAAAAAGACAGGCACAGAAAAACCTGCCCGTAAAACTGCAAGTAGGCCTACCCCAGATCAGTTGCTAATGACTGAAGTCCTGGATGATAATCCTGAGGCCCCACCTTCAGTTCTTGCTGTTCCAGAAAGTTGTGAACTCAGGCAGAGATGGTTTTCAACTGCACAGTTAGTGCTTGAGAGAGCTGACTCTTATGATCAACTGACAGATGTTTGTGACACAATCAGAAGCCAAATGCAAGCCTGGCCTATCCTACAAAATGGAGCTCTGTCTGAAAACCTTGAAGTGGACTTGATTGCTGTCACTCTTCTCCCAGGGGATCTATGGCAGAAATTTACTACCTCTCTCTGTAGCCAGTGATGGAAACTGCTTCTGTTGCTGCCTCAGTGTCTTGTCTACAGGGACGGAAGAAAACCATATTGAAATGCGTGTCAGAATGACGCTTGACATGGTGGCAAATGAAGACCTTTACACAGACAAGACATACCTGGAATGATCCTCAACCTACAATGGAGATATTCTGCATTTCATGGCACTTCATGCTTCTTCTGCTCCTGTTGACATCTTATTACTTCATGACAGAGATGACCTAAAAGAATGCTTCAGATCAGAAGTAATGTCCATCAAAAACAGAAGAGCATATTGTGGAGTTTGGCAGATGTTTTCAGCAGCAAGCTTCTTGCAGATGAATATTCGCTCTGTGTACCCACACCTTGGTGATGAAACTGCTCAGCATGTGATGAACAGTGAATTTTATCCACCTTTGGGTAAAGTTCAACAGACTGAACACCTTTCTGGTCATCCAGTCGTGAAGACATGGACCATGCCTACTGGGTCGCCAACCATGTGGTGCCCCTCGTACCAGTCCAAGAAGCAGAGCAGATGGAACTGTCAGGGTGAGTGTAAGTGTAATTATCAATAATGGCATACTTTTATACACATTTTCTGGCTTTGAATGTTATTTCAAACATTAAATTTTAATTCTCTCTTAATTGTTGCCTTTCTTATACTGAAAAGAAAAATTGTGGCAAATCGAAGTACTTTTTTCACACATTTTATGTCGTCAAATTAATTCTGAGTCCATAAACTGTACACAGTAATATACTGATGAAAGAGACTTCTAAAATGTCACACTAGCATTACAATGCTTTGTAATACTTGAAAAGTTTGTCATGCTTTATGTTATATCAGGTCAACAGATGCCAAACAGGAAGATGATGTGGAGCACACCATCAGAGAGGATCAAGAGAACAGCCATCAAGAAAAACGTAAGGTTTTTTTTTATTAGTAGTATTATTATCACTCTATGTAGAAAAGTTCACAGATTTATTTCAATCTCATTTGTATGACTTTACATTCAAATGATGTGTGCCTTTTATACTTTACCAGTTTATTAAAAGGTGTACGCTAACTGATTATCTGACCTCTGAAATGTAATCTATGACAGGTGTCCAGATGAACAAATGGGAACTGATGCTTTGGATGAAGCGCAGACAAAGGAGGGAACAATGGAAGACAACCATGCTGAAAACTTTCGCTGAAAACTTTCAGAGGTCCATCAGCGTTGACGAGTTTTACGAAATACGATGGGATGACGGGAAACTCTATGTGTGCCAGGTAGGTCATATTCTTAATTTATCCAAGAACTTAAGTCACACCAAGGCTTATACTGCAAAGCCCTGGCACCAGGAATCCACAAGTAGTAAATGTCAAGTCTTGAGGCAGCCCCATAAAAGAGATTGCACAGCTGCATAGTTGTTTCAGTGGTGATTGGTATTTATTTTTTCTTAGCTCATGTCTTGGATTTGATATTCTTATCTTCTTGTTAAACAAACTTTGTTCTGTGGGTCAAGCAATGGATGTCACCACTGCTCACTATTATTTCCTTGTAACTGTAAGGAAAAGAAGCGGATGTAATTAACTTTGGGGTTTTTTTTTCTGTCAACAAGGTGACGATGGTTGATGGGGAGTCCATTTATGTCAACTTCATGACATAAGTGGGAAATCGGAACCAGTACACTTGGCCCCTGTGTCCAGAAACATCTGTGGAACCACGCCACCTGTTCCAGAGTGCTCCACTGAAGATGATATTTGACGAAAAACAAGTCCACCAACAGAAATCTTTTCTTTTCAAAACAATAGACCCCCAACCACCCACATTCTCCAGCCCCATTTTAAGACCTTGATTTGGTGCACAGGTTTTGTAAGAGAAATGGGTATCTTTGCTTCCTCCCACCTTGACACGAGCACATTTCATGTGAGGGATATTGAAGTTGTTTGTTGAAGAGTAGGCAAACAGTTTCTTCATATATGCATGTCTTTAGCAAGTTTTAAGAACAGATTTCAAATTCATGTATGGAGTTCAAAAGTTTTTGGGTGAGGAGGGTGGTGGGAGTATGTTTTTTGTTTTTTTTTTTTAACGGTAACCATAGTTTTCTGTATGAGCTTATGGTTATATTACACATTTTTTTTTTTAATACAATGTTGGCAGTGTTGCTCACACCATACATGTTTCCCATGGACACAAAGTGCTGTTTATTATTTTCATATTCTCTTTTCAGAATGTCACAAATGACACCAAGTTTTTGTACAAACCAAACATATAAACCAGACTTGAGCACATTCAAACACAGGCATAGATGCAAATATATGAATACAAATGACAGTAACATTCACAACATCATTTAACTATTACATGGAAGCTTTTGGTTTGTGTGACAACCATTTGGGTAGAGTGTCACATTTGCAACATGTCACGCATGACACCATGTTTTGAAACAATTATGTTCAACAACCACTCTGCACATTTTTCAAATCAGATTTTCATTTTGTAAACATGTTCAATTAGTTAACATACAGCAGTATGTATGTCAGTATTGCCGCATTGCTTTTTTTTGTTTGTTGGTGTCACGTGTTACATGTGACTTCCAAGAGTTGTATTGTCACGATCGGTTTTGTCACAAAAGGACGCCAGAATTTTTACCAGTAGATGAAATGTTTAATGTGTATGACTTTATTGATCAGGAAGTAAACGTTGTTGATTATCTTGACAAATTTAACCTAACAACATGGGTATTCATGTTGCTGCATTGCTTCTTTTTTGTTTGTTGGTGTTATGTGTGACGTGTGACTTCCAGAGTTGTATTGTCACAGTCGGTTTTGTCACAAATGACATGATTTTTACCAGTAGATGGAATGTTTAATGTGTGTATAACTGTATTGATAAGTAAGTAAAGTGATACTGATCATTTTGTCAAGTTACACACAACAATACAAGTATCAGTATTCCTGCACATTTTTTTTTGTTTGTTTGATTGTTGGTGTTACGTGTAACATGTGACTTCCAAAAGGTGTATTGTCACACGGTCGGTTTTGTCACAAATGACATCATGATTTTGATCAGTAGATAGAGTGTTAAATGTGTATGGCTTGATTGATCAGGAAGTAAAGATGCTGATGATCATCTAGCAAATTACACTCAACAAATATGAGTATGAGTATTCCTGCATTGCTTTTTGTTTGTTTGTTGGTGTCACGTGTGACATGTGACTTCCAAAAGGTGTATTGTCACGGTCGGTTTTTGTCACAAATGACATCGTGATTTTGATCAGTAGATAGAATGTTTAATGTGTATGACATTACTGATCAGGAAATAAAAGGTGCTGATCTTTTTGGCAAATTGCACACATATTTTGAGTTTGAGAGTGCTTTTTTGTATTTATGCTGAAAAGTGTAATGACTGGAAAGTGTCATTTGTGACTGTGACATCTTAACTATTACATAACTTTAATTCTAGAAGATTGATTATGCTCCTTTCTGCTCAGATATGATCTAAAACATCATTGATACAGCCACATCTGTTTAATTCTCACCTGGCCTTTGAAAAAATGAGTTATAAAAGGATCATTTGGGTCACATGTCACAAATGACATTATTTCTGACCCATGTTTACATGCTGTTTACTCGTAAACTATTGGAAGTATCATCTTTTCTGTTATAAAACATGAATATTGGATGTCTAGCCATCACAAAAAAACACAGCCATGTGAAGCGCCACATCACTTTAATTTTTAGCAGCCTGAGGGGCACCTTTTGAGAGCTGGTCTAATACAAAGAACATTACGTATCAGTGACAATTCACCACTTTCTGTCAACAGAGTCTGTACCAGTACTAAAAAGAAGCATGCCAGCTAAATCAGCAGCAGAGCGGATGAGGCTGTACCGACAACGGATGTCTGAAGAGAAGCGATTGACGGCAAAAGAAAGATTTTAGAAACAAAGAACAGCAAAAGAAATGCAGATCACAGTGGAGTGAAAACAAAAGGAAGGAGGAAAGTGTCAAGAGCACAAAAAGGAAATCTGATTATCGAGAAAAAGAAAAGTTAAAAAAAAGGCTTTGAAATCACCAGTGCACATCAGTCCAGCAAAGGCTTTTGGTTCCAGGCAGTCTTTTGGCCGAGCGATGAATAGGGCAAGATTATCTTTGCCGTATAGTCCACAGAAAAAGAAAGCTGTAGTTCGAAAACTTGCAATGGACTTCAGCATTGAAAACACCGACATCCCAACAAAACCCAAAATCACAAATGAAAAACATGAAGCAGTGGCTTCCTTCTTCAACAGTGACAACATTTCATGGCAGCTGCCTGGTCGCAAAGACTATGTCACAGTTTTGAAAGATGGAGAAAAAACAAAAGTGCAAAAGAAAGTAATGCTCAGCACTGTCAATGAAGCATTTCAGGAATTCAAGCGAGAGAACCCTGATCTGAAAATTGGAAAGTCTACTTTTGCTGCACTGCGACCAACTCATGTCGTTCCAATCTCAGACAAAGATCACAGTGTTTGCTGAGCACTGCAAATACCATGAGAATTTTGAGCTACTGAGTCAGGGACTGAGGGCCATGATACATGACCTACCAAATACCAAGGCTGTCATCCGTTTGACTGTTGTGACCCAGATTCTGTGCAGTGTCATCTTGGCAACTGCGAAACCTGCTGCAACATTAAAAATGTAATATCAAGCCTCTTTGGTGACTATGATGAAGATACCTGTTGTACCATTCTTCAGTGGAATGACAGAAACAAAAAGAAAAGTTGGAAATGTCAATCTCAGAGGCAAAAGCAGAGTTCACTCGACAGCTCAGAACTCTCAGGAAGCACAGTTTTATTGCAAAAACACACTGTGTCAGAAAAAACACCTCAAAGATAGCCTAGAAGATGGCGAAATCATTCTTCATGAGGACTTTTCTGAAAATTTTGCCTTTAAACAGCAGAATTAAATCATGTCAGCCCATTGGGACCAGAGTGGAACAACCATATTTACAGCTGTTGTAAGCACACAGGAAGGAAGTCGTTCATACGCTGTGGTTAGTAATGAACTTCACCATGACAAGTTTTCAGTGGCAGCATTTAACAGAGCCATTCTCAACCATGCAGCATCCTCTGACACTGGCATAAGGAATGTCCTTTTTTTTTCTGATGGAGCAGGAGGCCAGTTCAAGAACCGTTTCACATTGTCTACTATTGTGGACCCCAAGCTTCTGCATGCAGATGTACAGAGAGCTGACTGGAGCTTCTTTGCCACTGCTCATGGTAAAGGGCCTGTGGATGGAGTTGGTGGTACAGTGAAAAGAGCTGTGTGGCACAGAGTATTGCAAGGCAAGGCTGTAGTCAGCTCATCAGAGGACTTTGTTGCTGTAGCTTCGGCTGCTTGCCCTAACATCACTGTGCTGCACATGGATTCCACTACAGTCAGTGCAGTCAGGAAGGAACTATCAGCCCTGTGGTCTGACCAACCACCACAGACCATTCCTGATACACGCAGCTTCCACTACTTGAGAGCTATTTCAGCAACTGAACTGGAAGCTTTCCAAATCAGTCCATTCATCCCAGAATATGTTGTGGACTCCAAAAAGTTTACAATCTTCAAGAGAAAACAGAATCCTACCAAGACTGGCCAAGGTGTATTCAGTGACAGCGAGTCTGCTTCTGAAGATACAGATTCCAACCAGCCCATGAGTGATGAACCAGGCAGCAGTGATATGAGTGAAGTTGATGAATGCTGCCCTGACACGGATCACGAGCCAACACCACGTGAAGTTGGTGAATGCTACCCCAATGTGGATCATGAAGAACATCAAGTGAACACATGTCTAAGTTTATTTCGTTTCTTTCCAAAAGAAACTTCAGACTTCGTGGGCAAACTCCAGGCGATGGTAACTGTTTTTTATTGGGCATTGAGAAGCCAGTTTGAGAGAACCCACCTTGCTGTGTTTGAGCCAGACGAACTACGAAAACAAATTTGTGACTACCTAGAATTTGATTTCTCGGCAGATGAAAAGCAGCAGCTTGAAGCTTTTTTACCAGACATGGAACTGGAGGACTATGTGTCTGCTCTTCGCAGAAATGGCACATATGCAGACCACATCACTGTGGAATACATGGGCAGAATGCTTTCAGGACAACCAATCACAATTGTCAGAGAACCTTTTGACATTGTCTTTGGAAATCCTGCTACTCAAAGACCAATGCTGTCCTTGGGGTACATCAGCGGCATGCAGCACTACGTTTCTGTGGAGCCAGTACCAGACACCGACACAGGATCTTTTGGAGTTACCATAGAAGCTGAAAAATAGTATGCTGTGGATTATGTTGACAGATTTTACATTGGTAGAGTGTTAGGCAGAACACAGAAACCTGGCTTTTTCAACATGAAATTTCTCCCCCAGACATCCAAAGGGGGAAACTGTTCTTTTCATGGCCTAAGACTGATGACTGTGATGAAGTGTTTCATCAGAACATTTTCTTTGGACTGCTCCAACTGCAGGGATGTGGAGAATACACAATCAATCACACTGCAGACATTCAGGGAACATCTGCAAGCTTGAAGTCACACAACTAAACAGACATGCCACGTCAGTTACACTTGAGTGCCACGTCAGTTACGTTTAATTTTCTGTTTGTTTGAAAATCTACCTGAACAGTGTTACATTTTTAAGTTCCAGTTAAAGAAGTATGTGTATATATTATTATATGCAGAAAAGAGAAACTGGAAAACTTTGGCATTTCATAGCTACCAAACTGCAATTATCCTCACTAAAATGTTAGTGAGCATCGCTGCCACGTCAGTTACATTTCTTAAAGTTCCAATAAGAAAGTCTTTTTTTTTATTTGTCCTGCAATCACCAAGATGGACCAGTGAAATGCCTTGTTATACACAGGTTTGTAACAATTTTAAGTTAGTGAAAGATTCTTTTTTCTTAGTTATAAAGTTATTACATCATTCCAAATTGTCTGAATGCCACGTCAGTTACATTGGAACTGCCCAGCTACAGTATTAAAGATTAATAGAAGATATAAGTAACAGACACAGAAAACCTGTAGCCATCTCCTGGAAGTCTTCCCCCTCATGATTTGTATTTCTTTCATAGCACACATTGACATAGTTCACATTGAAATTGGAAACAACCTTCCAACTTCTACACAGATCTCAACAAAAAGTATCATGGACGCCTTTACATATCACTGATTCGTAAAGAAATTTTGACTACACATACATGCACACAGATGCACACACATACATATGCGCAGCCATGTGCGTGTGCGCAGACACACACTCGCGCGCGCGCAACACACACAAACATGTATTATATTTGATATTGTATTTCTTTTTCCTAAAATACAGTAATGCTCTGAAATGAATTGTTGTTCTGATGGATTTTGATCTTTTTATGTTATTCATAACACACATGCTGAAGATGCCATGTTGGTGATTATGAGAAATGGCAGTGTTGACCAATTACAGATGATGGTGGTTATTGATTTTGAAACAGTTTTTTAACATTGTCAAGAGATGGAGAAAATTTTGTATGTTGCAGATATTACAAGTGGCTGCTCTGTGCAAACAACCATCACATCCAAAGACACAAACTCCTGGAATCCATTTGCTCCGGTGATGAAGGAGTCGGACAGTGTGATAGACTGCAGTCAGGCTGTGAAAGCTAAGCCCATGGAACACAGTGTGACAAGCAGTATGTTTCACCAGTCACTGGACAAAACGGAGGAGAGAGTGAACACAAAACATAAGGTTTGCTCCTTTGATGATTCATCTTCTTGGCCTGTCAGTTCATGGTGTGGTGGGAATTCTGATCACTCTCATTCCAATTTGTGGAACAACAGATTAGACCTGAATATTGATTTTCAGACTGAATCTATCAGAACAAATGTCAGCAGACCAGCAGGTGCTAAACAAGGAAGGAAAACTTGAATACAGAAAGAACTTAGCTTTTTCTTCTGATGTGACCTCTCTTGTGCTATGGTTGTGTGTTGTGGAAAGTTGTACTTCTTGTTAACTTAGATGGTATTCTTTATGGGATTGTTCTAATATGTTTCAGCAGTAGAAGATGGAAAACAATGCATTAAAAAGAAATAAGAAAAGGACTAGCTGCCATAGTGAAATGGTTAGCATTGCAGATGCCCGGCTAGGAGGTCGTGGGATGGATTCCCATCAGAATCATGTGGGATTTTTCTGCCCCAACCGGCTCTTACCCAGAGTTGAGTTTGCTACAGGCTCAGTTGGGAAGACTGGGACCACACGGTCCGGTTTCCTGACCAACACTGTAGATGTCTGTATTTCTCGGGCCTGGTTGACGCCGGGATATATATGAAAAGAAGTGTAGAGTACAGCCTTGTCATGTTGTGTCTCAGATCGGAATGGAAATCTAGCATCATCTTCATCATGCTTATTCTCATCGATCAGCATTTTGAAAAAAAAAGCCTCATTTTCTGTGGCCCTTCATGTTCTGCTCTCATGGTGACCTCAGTTTTGATGTTCTTTCCACGTCAGTGGCTTTGATTTGATTCCATCGAGGTCACCGGTATCAGCAAGTCCATGAGGGGTATGGTGGCACCCTCCAGAGGGAGAGCTCATTCATGCCGGCTCTGCGACAAAGCAATTATTGTCATCAGTAGAGGGCCTTGTAAGTGGTGTCCTGCGTATGTTGGGATCAGAACAGGCGCCACTAACACCATCGAAGTGACTTGGCAGAAGTGCAGTGTCTCCTCCAGTGCCTAGCCTCTTACAAACTCAACATTGACTGCTCCATGTGGATTGCCACTGCCAGGGCTGCGGTGGGACTGACAGAGCCGTGGTTGTGGACAGGGTGTCGGAATGAGCAGCATGGGTGCGCTGCCGCTGAGCTGGCACAGAAGGATGGGACAGCATAGAAACGAAAAAAAAAAAAGATTTAAGAAAAGGTTTTTATGAAGAGTAGAAAATGCCAGAGATCATAAAGAATATACCAAAAAGATGAAGAGTAAAAAGAAGATGAAAAATGAACACGTGGAAGAATACAAACTTAAGATTACAAAAAAAAAGAGAAAGAAAGAAAAAAGAAATGATGATGATAATCATAACAATTGATTACCTGAATTAATTTTGTATCTTCACCCAAATGAATTTCATTCTCATCCTGTCTCTCACTTCCCCTCCTCTCTCTTTCTGTATCTGTCTCTGTCTTCCCCTATGTATTGTCTCTCTCTCTCTCTCTCTCTCTCTCTCTCTCTCTCTCTCTCTCTCTCTCTCTCTCTCTCTCTCTTTCTGATCTCATTTTTCATTTTCTCTGAATCTCTCTCTGAATCTCTCTCTCTCTCTCTCTCTCTCTCTCTCTCTCTCTCTCTCTCTCTCTCTCTCTCTCTCTCTCTCTCTCTCTCTCTCTCTCTCTCTCTCTCTCTCTCATCTCTCTCTCTCACTCACACACACACACACACTCACACTCACACTTGCACACACACATACATTCACACATACATTCACATGGACACATACTCAGAGACATGCTTACTCTCACACACACACACACACACACACACACACACACACACACACACGCACAGGTGCACCACACCCACCCAAATGTACACACACACACATACACACAAAACACACACACACACACACACACACACACACACACACACACACACACTCTCACAATTACACAATCACACACACACACACACACACACACACACACACACACACACACACACACACACACACACACACACACACTCCGTTACACACAGGTATATACACATTGTAAGAATGATTAAAGAAATGTAGATAGATTGACTTTTGCTTTTGTAATAATCTAAAATGAGCAAACAATGGATCAGGAATAATAGATATTTGAACAGGGGTCAGTCTCAGGTGGGTACCCTCCAGGATTTGCAATCTTGTCATGGTCAGAGGGCTTGCATGGTCCAGTGATGCTGTACTGATGGAAGGCTTCTTTTTGAAAACGCTTCCTTGCCCGTATAGCCAAGTTGCTGACTGGCTGAAGCGCAGCTTGGTAAGAGTTGATGTCCCTGGTAGGGTCTCCCATGTCAGACAGGTTAAGAGTGAGGCAAATTGTAACCGGCCTTTTTCTTGTTCTGTCTTCTGCCTTTCTCAATGGATCTTTTATACTTATAGCTTCTCCTTTTAAAGTTTTCTTTTCCACATTCTTTTCTCAGTGGTCTTCTAAAGATCTGCTGTGTTTTGCCATGTGGTGCAACCTGTGATGGAGGGGAATGAGATCCAGGTGACTGTGACTGTGAGGGAGGCAGGTGCTCTTAACACCCATCTTTGGTTCACACCGTTTTCAAACAGGGGGTACACACTGGCCCACGTGTATTATTTGGCTACCTGTGCGTGGGGCTGGTCAAAACAGGCAGTTCCCAGGCTGGCCAAGGTAATCCCTGCAGCATTCGGCTCTCTGTTCCTGGGAGTTGAGTATGATCATGGGGATAGTTTTTTGGTGGACTTCTGTTTGTTGTATATCCCTCCTGAAGCCTGGAAGGGGTCAAGACAGTGACTTTTTGGCCCTGGTCCCGTAGTGGGACTCCATGGTGGGTGGGTAAGGGAGGGATGAAATTATAACAGACAAAACTGGCTTCTTCATTACTTCCTCCCCCCCCCCCCCCCAACTAAACAAAGAAGAGTGCATTCAAATTCATCAAGACATCTTAAGACTCTTTGTGTTATATTTGACAGTCAACTGACTTTTGACACACATCTTCAAAAGGCAGTAAACAAAGCAAGTCGGATGCTGGGAATAAGTAGATGGAGTCGAGTTTCATCACTTAATGGATGCGTTTCTGAGAGTGTTGCTCAAATTTCCTGACCAACACTGCAGGTGCCTGTATCTCTCGGGCCTGGTTGACGCCGGGATATATTATGAAAGGAAGCGTAGAGTACAGCCCTGTCATGTAGTCTCAGACCGAAATGGAAAATCCGTAGCATCATCTTAATCATCCTCATTCTCATCGATCAGCATTAAAAAAAAAAAAATGTCTCAGGTTCTGTGGCCCTTCATGCCCTGCTCTCATGGTGACCTCAGTTTCGATGTCCTCTCCACGTCTGTGGCCTTGGTTTGGGTTCCGTCGGGGTCACCGGTATCGGCGAGTCCATGGGGGCTGTCGTTGGACGGACGTGGTGGCGCCCTCCGGAGGGAGAGCTCACACTCACGCCGGCTCCGCGACTAAGCAATTATTGTCGTCAGTAGGGGGCTTAGTAGTAGGTGGTGTCCTGCGTATGTTAGATCAGAACAGGCGCCACTGAACCCACCGAAGTGACTCGGCAGCAGTGCAGAAAAAAAAAAAAAAAAAAAAAAACCATTGTACATGTTTTTATTGTTGTACCAGTCAATGGTTCACCCACATCTTGAATATGAGATTGTAATATGGTAGTAGTAGTAGACATCCTTCAGTCTGAGAAAACTATGGAGCTGCGCTCTAGGTGTCTCTTCTGGTACAGCGACAGGTGTGGCTGGCCAGTCCGACGCGGGAATGACAGTCCCTGTGGCAGAGGGCACAGGTGAAGTCTGATGCTGGTCTGTCTGATACCCACATCTCTTCAGTACCATTCATGATCTATTTAACCTACACAGAGAAGAGCAAGCAAAATGGTCAAAGAATGCAAGGGAATGTCAAGGCAGATTGAGACAGCTGAGATCACACCCATGAAAGGGAAGACATACGAGGTGCTTTAATTGTGATGCATAAATGCTTGCTAACTTTAGATGATATTAGAACTGACTTTTCGTTTTCATTATCATTGTGTGGTAAAACTAGAAATAAAGTGGACAAAGTACATATTCAACGTTTCAGTACAAAGAAGCAGTGATATTGGTCTGGCAACAGTGTTGCTAACCTGTAGAATTTGCTGTTATCTGACCTTTAAACAGCGTAATCTGTTGATGCGTTCAAAAATGTTCAAGACACACATCTACGTGTTTTAGCAGCATACTTCCTTATGTTGATCATTACTCAATAATCAGTTAGAATGCAACTTGCAGACCTTTTAAGAGAGCTTTGAAAGATGGAATGCATATAAGCTGAGAGGCTTAGGTTCAAGCCAGTTAGTTATACTACTATTGCTATTTCTGCCATACAGTGCAGTACAGGTATTTGTTGATAGTACTTAGTCATCGTAGCACAATTTTTGTCCATGTCCAATCTGTAGTGTTGTGACTTCGAAGAACCCATGGACACAAAGTCATAGCCACAGGACTGCTAAAGACAGGCAAACGTTTCAGGGACTCGAGCCTCGGCACACAACTGACAGAGCAACTTGAAGTACAGTTCTACAGTGCAGCACCCCGTTTGACTCTTCAGGACATTAAGGGAAGCAGAAGCAGTAATAATAGGAGGAGCAGCAGTAGTTGTAATGGTATGATTTCCAGCACACAAGAGGGCATAAAGCATTGGATTGGATGCAACCCTAAATTAAGGAAAAAATATGGTCAGAGATAGGGCAAATACATCTGATACAAGTCATCTATCTACACTGGGGGGGGGGGTGGGGGGGGGGAGTGAGAATTTCATTGTCACACTCTTTCGCAATTGAACGTGTCAGGTCTGTGATGTAGAAGGAAAAAACTACATGCTAGGAAAAAAAAAAAAGAATTATGTTCAGCATTCGATATAGCATTTTTCAGTTTGGTACAGCACTTACTGTGAGTGCTGAACATTGAATGAGATAGTGACTGGAAGTTTGACTGTGACTAGAGTGGGAGGAAAGCACAGTGAGAGCTGTTGTGACATTTTGTCTGTTTCAGTGTTTGTAGGCCTGTTGTCCTCGTCAGCAAGTAGCCACTTTTTTTGTTGTGTTGGTTTTTTTTCTTAATTGTGTGCACAGATGAGGTACCAAGGACTGTTAAGTGCTGGGACACAGAGGTCAGAGTTCAGTACAAAGAATTTGTGCCTTGCAACTGGAAGGTACGATTATAATCATACAGAACGGAGTTGCAGACATGGTGGTAGAGCAGTGACTGACTGACTGACTGAAAACCATTTACTGTCAGATTAACATAGTGTTGTACTGACATAGAGCAGTGAATATTCTTTAAATGAACTGTGGAATCTTTGTGTTTTCAGAGGCAGGAACAGCCAATGCTGGTGAAGGAAGAACCACAAGATCAGCCTTTATACAGCGCAGTGCAGGCCGCGTTGAACAACGTTTTAGGTCCCTGAACAGAAGTCATGTGTGCCATCATTGCTTTGATAGCTTTGTGCTCTTCCACAGTTTGGAGCTACATGTGGCATCCATTCATGGTGAGAAACTGCATGTTGCGTCATCCATGGCCTCTACACCTGATGGTGGTGATGCTAGTAACAGTTACCAGCATCACCACCATCAGATGTTTGAGGCTATTGCGTCGCTATAGTTACCGTAACTACAGCGATGTGAACAGTGGAGTGGTTGATGGCCCTTGGGAGAGAAGTTCTGTGGAGAGAACAAAAACCAAAGCGGAAGGCACTGATACTGACATGAGAATTGAGAATGAAAAGAGCAAGCAGCATGTGTGTGATGTGTGCAGTAAGGTTTTCACGAGGGCTCACAGCTTAAAGACACACAAATTAATTCATACTAGTCATAAGCCATTTGTATGTGAGGTGTGTAGTAAGACTTTTGCAAGGGCTTATCATCTGAAGACACACAGGTTGATACATGTCAGCCATAAACCCTTTGTGTGTGATGTGTGCAGTAAGACTTTTACTCAGGCTTGTAACTTAAAGATGCACAAACTGATTCATGCCAGCCACAGTCCATTTGTGTGTGACACATGTGGTAAAGCTTTTAGAAATGTTTATCGCTTGAAGAGTCACAAAATGACTCATAAGACTAAATCCTTTTGTGGCCTGTGCGGTAAAAGTTTTCAGCTCTGCCAGTAACCTGAAGGCACACAAGCAACTCCACAAAGGAGGACAGATTCCTTCCACATGCCCACACTGTGATACTGACTTTTTTGACTCAAGAGCCTTAAGGAAACACATATAAAATCAATGCATGCACCGTATGTTTGCTCAGAGTGTGGGGAAGGTTTTACCAAGTCCTGGGTATTAAAGGGCCATCTCCTGACTCACTCAGGAGAGAAACCTCACACGTGTTCATACTGTTCGTCTGCTTTTACAAGGAAAAGTAGTGTGAAGAGGCATGTTCAAAGTTGTCATCGATGATATTGGAGGCAGTGCAGCCAGCAAATACTGTTTGATTCACATGGTGCATGTTACCTGTATCGATGTCCATGCAGATCCTTGTGACTTATGTATTCATTGTGTTTGGATTGTTCTGTCGTTCAATCCGTTGATCTTTACTCTTCATTCTCTTGTTCAGTCCCTGGATTTTGTCTTCATTTTTCTATCCAATGCTTTTCTACAAGAATTTTCACACACTTGTCAGTACTTTGTAACTTGTAGACTGGCAATGCTGTTTCAGACAAAACTTATAATTGCTTCTACGGGGTATTTCCTCATCAACATTTGTCATTTGAAACTGCTAAAGGTTATTTTTTTACATTTGGTGTAACAATTTTGAATGAAAATTCACTGTTTACGAGCCTTGTATGGTTTAAGATTTGTACTCTGCCATCTTATTGTACAAGTGCAAATACTCTGAAATGTCAGTTATAAGAAATTCAAGGTACTTAGTCCAGTGCATACACACAGTAATGAATAACTTATGAAAACAGTGACATATACCTTGAAGGACTCTGTCAGTCTAAAAGAAAATACTTCATATGAATTAATTATCTTCTATTGAACTTTTTCCTCGTATCTAAAACACACACACACACACACACACACACACACACACACACACACACCAGTTTCATCTTTATGATTGCAGGGGTCACCTTCTGCTGGGTTCCTTCTCATTGTTCAATTAACTTTAATGAACTATTGACAAGGATGTGACGAGTGGTGTAAAGTGTTAGTTCAGAGTCAGTTCACCTTCATGTCTCACTGTTGTGACAAGAAAACTGCATCCTAGTGCAGTTGGAGGTAGTTCCAAAGCACCTTTAAAAGATATAACAATGATTTCAGAAATCTGAAAAGTTCTGTTGATAACAGACAGAAGAACATTGATCAGCGAATACTATCCATCATGTGCAGGCAATTTCTTAATCACCCACATTGATGTATTCCTTTGTTCGTGCTAGATATAATCACTGATAGATGCACTCTTACCACACACACCACACACACACAACACACACACACACCACACACACACACACACACTCATATATATATACATGTATGCATAGACACACAGTCATACCCCAGGCCCTAAAACATCCTTCCCCTATCCTTTGTTCTCTTCTCCCCACCCCCCACCCACATCCCCATTTTTCTTTTTTATCATTTCACTATCGCATTTAGAGACACAGACATTAAAGGGACCACACACACACACACACCTCTTTTACACACACAAACGGCAGTCTTTTCACTTGGTGTTTTTCTGGGAACCCTACAACTGCCAGACATTACCAGTGATATAGATAACCTGAATACAAATATAGCATGTATAGGGTTTGAAAAACACTAGTACCTCACCCCGTATCTTTTTCTTGACCATTCACCAAAAGAAGTGATTGTGAGTACCACAGGAGACATTGAATGAAGGACTTGTGCCATGGTGGAAAAGAAGTAATGGTCAGCCATAATGACTGGCTGCTCAGTTCTTTGCACATTGTGGAAACAAAAGCTGACTAGTTACAACGTGTGTGATTTCTGAAATGTGGAGCGCATGTGACTGCTCAGGCTTTTTGATCCTGCAGTCTCATGTTGGAATCGTTTTGGGGTGGTTGATGATGGATCAGGCAGAGGACTGTGCCATGAAGGGACATGGGACCTACACTGCCTGTCACCAGATGGACAACAAACATTTATAGTACTCCAACCTTAAAGCACCGAAGTCTTGGTCAGCAACACCAACTTGTAGTTTCCTTTGTGTGTCTTTATCTCATTGTTTGTTTTCTCCCGGGAAGATTTTATACCCCTCCTTTGCCGGCATAATGGATCTTTACATTTATACAGCATTAACAATCCAAGCATTTCTTCTTTGCCATTTTTTTTATGCCAATTCATTTACTGGTACATGCCAGTAAGATGGAACTGTGACTTTAGTTTTATCAGAATTTTCCTGAATGAGGATTTTAATGCTGTGTATTAATTGTTTGATCAGCTCTTGAAATTAGTTTATTGATGTTAAGGTGAATAAAACAGATCCTGAATCAGTGCAAAACAGTATTGAAAGTGCTGGTTTCAAATCATGCATCATGCATGGGAGGTGCAATATATTGTAGTGCTACAGGAAAACTACCAGCTCTGCATTTGAAAATAGAATTACCCACTTTTGCGATGAAATTTATGTTTTTCTTCTTTTAATCCAGAAAAAAAAAAAACCAGCGTTGTGCTCAGATTATGAATCTATGAACCATCTGTACACACCTTTATGATCTAGCCGATATAAAGGTGTGCAATCCAAATGAAAATGCTTGAACGTTAGGATTATTTGCACAGTATATGTCAGTTTTCCATATTCATATCCCATTGAGCAAAAGATTATAGTTGCGGACTAGATATTAATTATGATTTGTTTTATTCTCAGTAATAGATAATGCATGTGTGTGGTGAACAGGGTATAATGGGGAATTGGGGACTTTCTGTGACAGATATAAGCGTTCCACTTACTTATTGTCTCAGGACTGATGTTGTAGGAAATGTGATATCCATCCATAATAGGAAAACAACCGTTACCTTTTTGTGTTAATATTTTGTCATGATCAAGAGTTACTGTTAGGGACTGACGTGGCTGTCTGGCACATCACATTCCATTGTGTTCACATGACCAAGCGTTGATGCTAGTTTGTTATCGGACTATTACTGCTGTAAAATCTATGGAGTATATAACATTGTTTTTACATATGTTATTCACAACCAGAAGAGGTATTTTGGTATTCCTGTATTATGTAGTGGAAATTTATCGTTATGACCCAAGATTGGAAACATGTGAGGATGTAAACAATGTATCTGTGAGATGATGTGATGATGTATCTGTGATGATGTAGCAATGTATCTGTGAAGACATGATGATATATCTGTGAAGATATGATTTATCTGTGAGGATGTGATGATGTATCTATGAAGATATAATGTATCTGTGACGATGTAATGATGTATCTGTGAAGATATAATCATGTTGTTACGGATGGTATGCGATGTATGTTTTGCTGTCTGACTCTCACCTGAAGCATTTTGGATGCGTGTGCATGTTTTCCCCTATACACCCACACCGTACAAAACATAGATAGTCAGGCAACAAGTTAAAGTTTCTTCCTGTCTTTTTGCTGCCTGAACCATCAAAAATATAAACAAGTACATTTTACATAAGGACAAGCAGCCACATCAGTTGGCTCATATCACCACCATTAGGGGCGCACAGCAATACTAGGTGCTATACTGACATATTAATTAAATACATATTCCTTTTCTTCGGCGCTGGCTTCGCTGGCACCCACAGCAGTGTCATCACCGACAGTTTATACCCTTGGCCGCGTCCGGCCCAAGCCACTCAGTCTTCACACAGTTCAGAAGCCACTCACGGAAGAAGTTTGTGGAGTCTAGCATCGCAGACTCCCGGCTGGGAGGTCGTGGGTTTTGAAATCCCATCAGAGTCATGTGTTTTTTTTCTGCCCAACCGGCTCCTACCCAGAGTTGAGTTTGTTGCGGACTCAGTTGGGGAAGACTGGGACCACACAGTCGAGTTTCATTCACTTAATGGATGCGGTTCTGAGAGTGTTGCTCAAATTTCCTGACCAACACTGCAGGTGCATGTATCTCTCGGGCCTGGTTGACGCCAGGATATATTGTGAAAGGAAGCGTAGAGTACAGCCCTGTCATGTAGTCTCAGATCGAAATGGAAATCCGTAGTATCATCTTATCATCCTCATTCTCATCAATCAGCATAAAAAAATGTCTCAAATTCTGTGGCCGGTTGGGGTCACCGGTATCGGCGAGTCCATGGGGGCTGTCATTGGACAGATGTGGTGGCGCCCACCGGAGGGGAGCTTGCTCACGCCGGCTCCGCGACTAAGCAATTATTGTCGTCAGTAGGGGGCTTAGTAGGTGGTGTCCTGTGTATGTTAGATCGGAACAGGCGCCACTGAACACCACCGAAGTGACTCGGCAGTAGTGCAGTGTCTTCTCCAGTGGGTTGCCTCATGATGACTTGACATTGACTGCTGCTCCCTGAGGATTGCTGGGGCTGCGGCGGGGCCGACCAGGCTGTGGCGGTGGACGGGGTGTCGGAATGAGCGGCATGGGTGCACTACCTCTGAGGTGGCGCAGAGGTTGGGACAGCAAAAAAATAAAATAAAAAAGAAGTTTTGTGGAGTCCTTCAAGGGACTCCCACACAACGGAAGACACACGTCGTCGTCCCGACGGAGATCTCTGAAGCCCTTT
Organism: Conus betulinus; assembly: GCA_016801955.1. NCBI lineage: Eukaryota > Metazoa > Mollusca > Gastropoda > Neogastropoda > Conidae > Conus > Conus betulinus. Next base: position 21,434 of record JADBJO010006496.1, on the reverse strand, counting down.
AACACACACGATGTCTACTGACCACTCGGTCAGCCTCTCCACATCCCTCTGGATGGAGACAGCGGCTGGTCATGGGCTGCACCCCACACCCGGTCGGCAGTCAGCTCCAGGTCAGATACGGGGGCTTCACTGATACCTTGGGACTGATAGCAACCTTGATTATCTAGCCTACTTCCTACATATTTATCATTCTTGTTTGTCACTAGGAGTCACTCTTTCACATAGCCTAATACATTTCGCTGGAATTTTAGAGACGGTGAAAGAAGGGTGTAAGGGCCCTACGGACGTGGTTTAGTTCAGCTACGTGTCATGAATCGCTTGGTTGGTTTCTTTGTCAGGATCTTAACACTCAGGACCTGACGCCCCCCTCCCGAGTTTGACGCCCTGCAATGGTCCTGTGTAGTCGGCAGGGCTATAGTGATAATAACTATGGGTATTTTTGATAATTGAACGCTGTAACAGAGGCCACCCGCCCGACCGCTACAAAGACAGGCTGAAAGAAGTCTCCAGTGATGCTATGATCATGATCATGCTGTTGATCTTGTTACGACAGTTAAGGGCGGAACACACAGGCGTGCTGTCACAAGAAAAGCACCAAAGACCTTTGAAGAGACGCGTCGCCTCAAAGCCAAAGCAGCAAGATACAGCAGAAGCGACGGCTCTGGTACGACTGGCCCAACAGTTCGCTGGTTCAAATACCTCAAAAGCGGCGGCTCTGGCACGTTGGGTTACTGTCGACTCCCGCGTCCGACCTCTCCACACCCCAGCAGGCAGGGTGGAGACAAGGGGTAGATCTCGGCTACGCCCCAGACCCGGGCAGGTAGGGTTACTGTCGACTCCCACGTCGACTTCTCCACATCCTCAGCAGGGTGGAGACGGGGCAGACCTCAGCTACGCCCCAGAGCCTCTAACAGTGGCAGGACGGGTTACTGTCGACCCCCTCGTCGACCTCTCCCGCACCCTCAGCAGGAAGGAGACAGGGGTAGACTCTGGCTACACTGAGACCCTTTAGCAGTGGCAGCCAGTTCCCGGTCACACCAGGACAACGACTCTACCTGGGGAATGACTGCCACAGCAACTCATCTGGAGTCCCTCTTCGGCCACTTAAGTTGCACTGCCGGAACTGCTGTAGAGACTGCCTGATCGTTTCAGCTCACCTGACTTATACAGAGCGCAGGTGAGCAGCAGTCAGGTAAACTAATCAACCGGTTTTCGGATGAACATGTTCCGGCAAACACGGTTGTAAAAATTTGTGACCGGACAAAAAAACGGTCCGTCACAATGATGATGATGATCATCATCATCATCATCATCATGCTGATGATGATATGACGATGATCTTGATCATGATGGTGATGATCATAATTATGAATGATGATCATCATCATTATGATCATGATAATGATCATCATCATCATCATGATGATGATGATGATCTCATCATGATATCATCATGATGATCATGACGACTGACGACGACTACGATGATGATGCAGCAGGAATGAATCAGCCAACCTTGCAGGCAGTTATGATGGAGAGCAGTACTGTCCCAGTCAGGTGACCAAGCGAGTTGCAGCCTGTCACCCCCGTCATCCCGTCACCCTTGTCACCCCCGTCACCCTGTCACACAGACACACACTTCATCTTCTATCCTGTGGACAACTGACAATTCTATTATACACGGCACTTCAAGTCTACGATGCCTAGGGTGAGGGAGGGTAGGTGTATAATTATGTCTGTTTGTGTATGCGTGCGTTCGTGCCTGCGCGCGCATGTGTGTGTGTGTGTGTGTGTGTGTGTGTGTGCTAACGCATTAATGTGAGTGTTGTGTGTGTGTGTGTGAGCGTACCAGCGCATTAATGTGAGAGTGTGTGTGTGTGTCCTGTATGTCTGCGTGTGTGTCTGTCTCTGTGTTTCTGTCTGTGGTCTGCTTCCAACGATCCTAGTCTCCCTCTCTTCAGCTCCCCTCCCCCTCCCCCCCTCACCCATCGTTCTCCCTCCTGTCTCCCAGTCTCTCTCTCGCTCTCTCTCTCTCTCTCTCTCTGAAAACAATTTAAATCCATTAGGAAAAAAGTAGAAGAACATGAAGAGAAAAGCATATAATTCAAAATGATCGATGCCAAGAGGATGTGTGTTGCTACGTGAGGAAGAAAACAGGGCAGGGCAGGACTTTAAATGAAGACATTCTCTACTTCACTCCCACAGCCTGTTGGGCTCTCTCCCAAAACATAGCAACACGAGAGAGATGCAGAGAGAGGGCTGGCAGAAAGGGGGGACAGATAGACAAAAACAGACTGACAGAGAAGAAAGACAGAAATAGAGAAGAGATGCAGGGGGTGCAGACGGGCTTGACAGAAAAGGGGAGGGGGGAGCAGAAAAGAGGTAGACAGACAGACTGACACATAGAGAAAGTGGGGCGGGGGGGGGGGGGGGGGGGGGGGGTGGAGGGAGAGAGTTATAGCAGCAGCATTGCGCATTCTTGTCATGACCAAATGCTGTGCTCAACGTCCTCCCCTCCTTTCAGGGTTTCATTAAGATGGGACTTTTCTCCGTTCAACTATCAGACATCTACTTCCTCGGTCTTTAGGATACCTGCTTTGAAGATCCAATCACACAGAACGCCAAGTTCTTTTTCTTTTGTACCTACAATATAAAAGCCACCATGCATTCATTCTGTTCAAGTCTTTTTGTGCTCGCCACGTGTTTTTTAAGGAGAGGAGTCTTGGACTTAAAGATTGAGGTGTTGGGCTGTCATGTTTTGGAATGTGGGGGGGGTGGGAGAGGGGGCGGGGTGCGTGCGTTTTGAGTGCCTGCGACCGCAATTATGTGTGTTGAGTATAGTCAGGAATAGATGTCTGAGAAGGGGAGAGCTCAATTTCCCGATTACTACGTTTATCTAATCGTTTATTTGCTTACTTATAAGCATTACCGTAATGTCAACGGTTTGCTATCGCATTATTAGCTGCTGAGTTATGTATTTCACTACTGTTGTCCACAATGAAATATGGCAGCGTGTTGTACCTTTGTGACAAGATTCATTCAGTTTGTGAAATATTTCGGTCAAAGACATGTTACAGCATATGGACTGTCTATTTACTCCCACAAATAAAGACACAAAACTGTTTCTAAGTCCAATATGTTTTTAGTTTTTCGTAATCTACATGAACTCAAGAGCTATCATGGTCCACACAGTCTGTTAGCTTCAGTAAGAAGGTCACAACTTTTATTTTTTAATTTGAACTCTTATGTAAATATCCTGCATGTGCATTTAAGCAAATGTCTATGATATATATATGGGAAAATGTATATCATAAATATGAAAACCCCTTCACTAGCTGCATGAGGAAACTATCGCATCCCCCTCCTGAAGACAGATCTATATGTGTCGCCTGCTCTATATGTGTCCCGCCTGCTCCGAGGCCTTTCAATATATATTCAATTATAAACAAGCTTGTTCTTATGTCTTAGATTGAAGAAATAGGGGGAGATAATCATTCATAGCTGCAGTGGGTAGATCATTCTGCCTAACAGTATGTGTTGAGTGGGTGAATGAGGAATAATAAAGCTTAAGCACATACTCAGCACATACTGTTAATTAGGCATAATTATCTACCACTGCAGCTAGGAAATGCTTATCTCCCCCTATTTCTTTCAATCTAAGAGATATATATATATATATATAGATAATATATATATGTGTGTATGTGTGTGTGTTGTGTGTGTGTGTGTGGTGTGTGGTGTGTGTTTGGCATCCTTTCTGATATATGCAATATATGCTAAGTCTGTGGCGGGCGAATATACATAACAAGTCTGTGCTAATAACGTCATACAATAAACAGGTAGGGTTTAGATGGCAAAGTGCTTTATTTATGTAGTTTTTCGACAATTTGCTATGGCATGTGCGTCCAGCGTGTGTCAGTCTGTTCTTCTGCCTTAAAGATGTGAATAGCTTAACCGCTATGTGGTCCAGTTATTGAGGAGAACTGTGGTTGTGATGTCACAGTTGATTGTAGTTTCGCGTGTTTCCATGACGAGACTTCTTTCCTCCGTGGTGACCGCCCTAAACGGACAATGCTGTATCAGCTGAGTTACATCCAACTGAACCTGATTTTCCTCCATTCATTTCTTTTTCAGAATGATTATGACGTGCACAGAACAACTCAATCATATGCATTAATGCCTTACAAAATGGCAAAATAGTAATCATTCACTGGATTGCAAGGCAATGAGCATAGAAAGCTAAATTTTTAAAAAAAGGGTTTAAAATAAACGAATGGACTACACACACACACACACACACACACACACATTTCAAACGATTCATCAAAATTCGTCCTCAGTTTATTTACACGCCCAGGGCAGAAGAAAATAAGAATAAAAAATGTGAAAAGTATTCATAAAAATAAAGCTTGCTTCCCCGCACGGATCGCACAGGTGGACTTCCTGTGCACTTCAACACGCAGTGGTTCCTCCCGTTGCTTCAGTGTCATTACCACCATCTACCCCGCCCCTGTGCTTCGGAAACATAGAAAAAGTAATATGAAGAGAGAGAGAGAGGAGAGGAGAGAGAGAGAGAGAGAGAGGATTTATTCCAATAGTGCCATAGCCCCTTAATGTGTGTGAACATGTAAGCACAATAACTACAAACACTGATATGGATCAAAAGGAAATCGTTGCCAGATATTTCAAGAAAAAAAAAAAAAAAAAAAAAAAAAGAAAAAAAAAAAAAAAAAAAAAAAAAAAAAAAAAAAAAAAACAAAAAAAAAAAACATCTTCCAGGAATGAGAGAGAGATATGAGAGAGTGAGAGAGATGAGAGAGAGATTTGTCTGTATTTTTCATGGTTACCCAGATTACTCTGTTTGAAATTCGGACTGTTTGTGTGTTGGTGAGAGTTTGTTCGCTGTGTTACAGCTCACATTCCCCCTCCCCCTTCCCTCCGCTCTTCTTTTTTCTCCGTTTGTTTCTGGTTTTCTTCAGCTATCAAGCAATGTTCCCGGAGGACTTTTCTGTCGATGATTTCTGTATTGCACGCGCACTTACTGCATGCTGCGTACAGGTCTCGGGGTGTGTCAGTGTGTGTGTGCGTGTGTGTGTGTGTCTCGCGTGTGCGCGCACGCACGGAAGCACCTGAACTGGAGAAGAGTTGGACTGAATTTCATCGAGTTTGTTGAGGGACGTTTGTCTGATCGCTATCCACCGGTCAGCTATAGGGTCTGTAGTAACCAGACAACGTATTGAAGGACACACCATTCTATGCTCTGGTCTTTCTTCAAGTGTGCATCCATGAAGGGAATGGCGTTACAACGTACAGAGTCTGATTATCGACCTGGGCACTGTGTTGATGACTGCTTGAGCAGCAGGTAAACTCAGGTACCTACCACAAGGAATTGTTGCAGAGAATACGACTAATCACGCAGCTCCCCTCAGCCCCCCCCCCCCCCCCCCCCCACACCCCCCCCACATACACACGTAAGTGTATACAGGAAACTGAGATGTAATAAAGAAATGTTCACATAGTCTCATCTTGGATTCTGCCGTTAACCGTTTCCAATCCGCTTCATCCTTAATGCAAATCGAGAGAGATGTTTGTTAGGTCGACGGGTCAGAAAGAAAATCTATTCCGAATGTTTACCGTCATCATTTTCCTGTCAACCAAAACAGTCAATTCCTAGGACTGGTGGGTGAAATGATGGGGGTTCTTACTCTATTTATCTGTACAGCATTTCTGTTACTGTTGTGATCATTCATAACATTTTAACGTTTACATCTTTTTAAACAATCGACCTGACGTGAGGTGGAAGGATGTGAGCGGTGAATAGTAACGAAGCGAAATAACTTCTGTTCCCATGGCGACACAGTTACTCGTCTCCAATGCTACTACGAGTGGTTCCCTGTGTTCCTTGCATATATGCACACAAGTAACACATGAAAACCAAAGAAACATCCCTGAAAATCCTCTTTAAAACACCCATATCTGATACACGCCCACGGCTTCACCAGCTTGGGAGCAAAAGGCAATGTCGGTCATGAATAACACTTCATTTTTACGATACTCAATCAGAGCCAGAACCGTGTATCTGTTTACTCCAGCGACACATGGTTTGTGACTGATTTTTAATTTACTGTTTGCCCTGTGTTTTCTGTGCCTTTTTTCTCTGAGGTGGCTGTGTGTATTTCTTCGACTGCTGCTGTGGCTGTGTGTATTTCTTCTACTGCTGATGTCGCTGTGTGTATTTCTACTGCTGATGTCGCTGTGTGTATTTCTACTGCTGATGTCGTTGCGTGTATTTCTTCTACTGCCCATGTCGTTGTGTTGTATTTTTTTTGTATTTTTTTTTCTACTGCTGATGTGGCTGTGTGTTTCTTCTACTGCCTATGTCGCTGTGTGTATTTCTTCTACTGCTAATGTCGCTGTGTGTATTTCATCTACTGCCTTATGTCGCTGTGTGTATTTCTTCTGCTGATGTAACAGTGTATTTTCTTCTACTGATGTAACTGGTGTGTATTTCTCCTGCTGATGTAACTGTGTGTATTTTCTTCTACTGATGTAACTGTGTGTATTTCTCCTGCTGATGTAACTGTGTATTTTCTTCTACTGATGTAACTGTGTGTATTTCTTCTGCTGAAGTCGCTGCGTGTATGTCTCAGATCAAAGCCTGATTATAAGCAAGCTTGGATCTTCCCTTGTTCGGGGGAAGTTTCTCTGTGTTTCCGTGCCTCTCGTCCAGATTGTGCTAAATGGGCTGGGAGAGAAGGGCACCGCAAATAGCAGTTAGTTTGGCGTCATGGCCATGGAACTGTTCCACCATGGGAGCCGAAAGTGACCGTCCTTGTTTCTTACGTCATAGCAGCCACTGAGAGGACGGTGGCTGCGAACTGCAGTGGTCACTGCCTCAGGCAGCCTTACCTCCCTTCACGATCACTTTTGTCGCCGCGCTCCTTGATGACGATCTTGTCCCGGCCGTCCGGATGACTGTTTTGCTGACATTTGGATGGTGGTGACGATGATGATGAGGATTACCAAACCCCTTCCTGGACCACGATCCTCTCCGTTTGAACCCCCGGAGGCCGGCTCTGATCACCACCTGCACACCGTTTGTATATATATATTTTATATAATTATCCTGACGAGAGCGTACTGCTCGCAACAAAATTTGTAGATAGTTTTTTAGAACTGTTTTAAACCACTTGTATTTAACAGATGTTGCTCCCCAAGGGGTTGAGCGCTTTTTTTAAAACAACAAGGGTTGCGTTTTAATAATATTCATTAGGCGTATATATATAATATATATATATATATATATATATATATATATATATATATATATATATATATATATATAATATGGGTGTGTGTGTGTGTGTGTGTGTGTGTGTGTGTGTCTGACCAAGCCATCTACGCACTCATCCCCGATCCCAGGATACTATAGATGGTCTTCGTCATCTCGACGGACACACACACATGCGTGCCTGTTCTGTGTGTGTATGTGTGAGAGAGAGGGAGGGATTGTGGTCTGTGTGATGCACGGTGTTAACTCCGCACGCCCAATACGTGACATGACGTTTGGGTTTTCTTGAAGGTACCCTTTTCCCTGTCAAACACCAAGTGTGCGTGAACACCCTTTAGATGTGTGATCGATCTTATACCAAACAGTTGAGGGAACAGCCTCCGTGTGTGTCAGTGGTTGGAGGTCACCGTGACCAAGAATTGACACACTTAGATAGCAGCGTACTAAAAGGACGACTGAAAGTAAACAAAAGTTCACGAGAAGCGTATGGAACTGACCCGCCTGGTGTGACCTACCGTCTGCCCCTTCTCCACGGCCAATCACAAAGTTATCTGATACAGACTAACCTGGTGACATCACCCACAGGGACCCAGGGTCCACCCATGGCGAGCAGGCCACAGCCAAGCACACACACAACGTGATAACAGGACTGATAGCCATCCACCTACGACACAAGCACTAAGCAAGAGAGGACAGCAACACTATGAACGTCAACGATACTGGCCCGGGGCCTTTATGGGATCAAGGTTCAATCAGTTCACACACACACACACACACACCACACACACACGCACGCACGCACGCACGCACGCACGCGCACACACACACACACACCCACACACCACACACACACACACACACACACACACACACACACATTTAACTGTCTCTAGTAATTGTTTTTAGATCTTTATTACTATTTTCTTTCAAAACAGAAAACTCTCTAAAATAGTTTTTTTTTTTTTTAATATGGATAGACGTTACACTGAAGACTCACAGACCTCTCATCTCTCTCCCTCTCTCTCTCTCTCTCTCTCCGCTCGAATCTCTCCCTCTCTCTCTCTCTCTCTCTCTCTCTCTTTACCTTGTCATGACAAGGCCGGCGCGGCTCCACGACGTAGTAGTCGAAGGGACGGGAGGAGGAGGAGGGTAAGCTGTCGGGTACTGGGGTGGAGGGGGGGAGGGGTGGTAGGTGGGGGCGCCGGAGGCTGGATAAGGGTAGGGGGGCGGCGCCAGCCGGGTGGGCTGTGGCGGGTAGCCCGGGGGATTGGTGCCGGGATAGGCGGGTGGGTACCCGGGATAACCTGCTCCACCTGCCATGACCACAGCCATTGCTCTGTTAATGCAAGGAGGAGAGAGGAAGGGGAGGACTGGGAGAGGAGGGGGTGGGGGGAGAGAGAGGAGGATCTGCGTGTGTTTGGTGTGTGTGAGAGAGAGCGCGCGTGTGTGTGTGCATGCGCGCGTTCGTTGTTCCTTGTTGAAGTGAATGACGAAAGAACGGTTTAAAAAATAAGAAAGAAAAAGAAAAAAGAAAGAAACTGGGCATCTTTTGTCGTTCTTCTGCCCGGCGAGAGACGGTGGGAATCAGGGCAGGCAAGTGTGCCTGTTTAGACAGACCTCCAGACAGGCCAAGTCTGGCCCGTTCACATATGACCTCCAGACAGGCCAAGTCTGGCCCGTTCACATAGACCTCCAGACAGGCCAAGGGTCTGGCCCGTTCACATAGACCTCCAGACAGGCCAAGTCTGGCCGTTTCACATAGACCTCCAGACAGGCCAAGTCTGGCCCGTTCACATAGACCTCCAGACAGGCCAAGTCTGGCCCGTTCACACAGACCTCCAGACAGGCCAAGTCTGCCCGTTCACATAGACCTCCAGACAGGGCCAAGTCTGGTACCCCGTTCACATAGACCTCCAGACAGGCAAGTCTGGCCCGTTTCACACAGACCTCCAGACAGGCCAAGTCTGGCCCGTTCACACCAGACCTCCAGACAGACCAATCTGCCCGTTTCACAAACTCAGACCTCAAGTCTGACAGGCCAAGTCTGCCCGTTCACACACAGGCTCCAGACAGGCTAAGTCTGCCCGTTCACATAACTCTGTAACGTTGAATTGAGGTCTGGACTACACTCAAACCAATGACCGATGAGTATGTGGAGTGAGTGATTCGGCTCATCTTTTCATCGAGAGTGAATCAACACCTCTTTTCCACTGGTTCAGCCAAAGGGGGTTGGTCGGATTTTTTGTTTATTTGTGGTTTTTGGCCCTCATTGGAGCCTGTGCCATAATCCAGTCATTCAAGCTAACCTTGATGGCGAGACAGTATGCTAACCACTGATCCAGCGCTGCACCGATCACGCGCCTGTCTATGACGTGTTCACGGCACGTGACCTTGAACACCACCTGATTGATGGTGAAAGAGGTAGCGGAAGTCAGCTAGATAGATGACGCCCACCATGTTTAACTCGAAAGAAAGAACGGCCTCTCACTTCACAACGTCGGTGTATCAGCGGGTTTTGTTTTGTTGCCGTCCCCCTTTTTTCCCGTTTGACTTCCCTTGTCGTGAAATTATGAAATCTCTCTCGTCTCTCTCTCTCTCGATCTCTCTCTCTCTCTCTCTCTCTCTCTCTCTCAATTTTATTTCAAATTCCGTATCGTCGTAGTTCTAGTCACTGTTTGCATGCTTTTTTTGTGCTTTCTCTTATTTTGCATTGTTGACCCTACTCAGGGCGAGGACTGGATGTAAAAAAAACAACAGCACATTAGTGTTTATCTGTTATCCTCGTAAATAAAGAATCTCTCTCTATCTCTCTCTCTCTCTCTCTCTCCTCTCTTCTCTCTCTCTCTCTCTCTTCCATACTGCTTCTTTTTTTATGTGCTTGTATGTCTACTGACTCTTGCTTCTTGGTGGTGGCTGTTTGTTACTGTTAGTTTGTTTGGTTTGATGTTGTTTGTTTACACAATCATGTTTTATGCGAATACATTGTACCATTTAGCACTACCTTCGTAATAGCGATATTATTTCCTGCGAGGCAAGTATGAAAAAAATGTCTGACGAAGCTAATACAAATTGTACTTCTTTCCGTTATCAAATCAAAGTATTGTCAACTCTCATTGTCAGTTCTCCCCTCTGTCGCGGCTCTCTGTCTCTGTGTCTCTCCTCTCTCTCTCATTCTCTCTCTCTCTCTCTCGCTCTATCTGTCTCTCTCTCTCTCGCACACACACACACCACAAACACAACACACACACTACACACACACACACACATACAGAGGAGACGGCGAGAGAGGATGAGGAACGGGGGAGGAGCAGAGTGAGAGAGAGAGATTGAGGATTTGAGATCTTTAGAGAGATCAGCGGTGGCAAGAACTCAAGGAGAATACGTAAAACGAAACTGAAAGCCATCAGGCGTTGATAGCGACGGACTCCGACGGTATCAGAGCACAGGTCTAATCTCCTCATTCGGTCGGTCTGACTTGTGACTTATGCCAAGAAGACTCGATAGTGGTTATAGACCAGCGTTTTAGCATACTATTAGCGACAGTGTGTTAAGGTTTGCGCATTACATTCCCAAAACGAGTGTAGTGCCCTACATCAAATGGTAGTTCAAATTTTGTACAAATAGGTTTTTAGCCCACATGACACACACACACACACACATTGTTAGATTATATTGTACCCAACACATGTCCTCTCATCATGTTACACGTTATTTTATATCTATTTCTCACCACCACCCCATCACACACCCACATGGCCACGAACATCACACACACACTACACGCCACGCACGCAACGCACGCAACGCACGCCACGTCCGACACGCCACACACCCACACACACCACACCACCACACAACACACCACAACACATACAAAACATCCACCAACACCACCACCACCAACCACACCACACTACACTTACACACACACACACACACACACACACACACAACAAACACTTACCACCACACCAACCATAACCACCACCTACCGTAGACCTAGTTGTGTTTCTGTGTACCGACGACACACATACGCCAGCACACACACCACACACACACACACACGGCACAACCACACACCCACCACCACACAAACCACACACACACATAAGTTGGCACACACACACACAACACACACACACACACACAACATCCCAACCACCACCACCACCACCCACCACCACATTTCTACACTACCACACACACAACACACACACACACCACAAAACACAACACACACACACAGACAACATATTACGAGGAGAAGAAGAAAAAAAAAAAAAAAAAAAAGAAAGAAGGAAAAGAGAGGAAAGATATCGAACAAACCTAATCGTTTTTTTTTTCTTTCTGAGAAACAAGTACCCACTCGTAAAGACAAACGCTTGTAACCTACGCGTAACGATATTCCACACAGGCCTACAAACATACATCTACTCCTCAGTGAAAACAGTGAACGGGGTTCGAAAGAAAAGAAAGGAACCTCATGATATAAAGTGTTGACAAATGTCGGCTCCGGTTGTGCCACACTTACCTGGATACTGTGCCATTGAAGACTGAAACACAATGATGCTCTCACACTCAAACAAGTGACCACGAACAGCACTGCCAGTTTTATATACAACATACTATGTCACTCATCACGAGAAAGGGGAAACAACACCTATTAATAGATCTTCCCTCTCCAGTGTTTGCACGGTGTGTGGTTTGTGGTGTGTTGTGTGTGTGTGTGTGGTGTGTGTGTGTGTGTGTTGTGCGCGCGTACGTGTGTCTGTCTGTGCATGTGACTAGTCCTGGGCACATGTCGGCAGAGGTTCGGACAGTTCAAAATAAACCCGACGTGGGCCTGCTTGAAATCGTACACACTGGCGCTCTATTTGCCAGTCTTGAAGATGGGCATGGTGCTCGTGCACCAAGTTTGCTTTTTTTCCCCCCCCGCACCCCCTTCATACCTTCAGAAATAACACATCACAAGTATAACAATTACACCGTATCGTATCCTCTCTCTCTCTCTCTCTGTTTTTGTGTGTGTCGTGTGTTTGGTGTGTGTATATTATATATCTATATGTGTGTGTGTTGTGTGGTGTGTGTGGTGTTGTGTGTGTGGTGTGTGTTGGTGTGTGTGTGTGTGTTGTGTCTGTTCGGTTGTCTGTACTGTGTTCGTTTCGCCGCGGCGCGCGGTGTGAGTGGTGTTTGGTCCTTGTGACCGCTCTGTCTTTTCCGTGTGAGCTGTCCCGCTACCCCCCCACCCCCACCGCCTCCGTCTCCTCCCTCCCGTCTCCTCGTCTCTCTCACCTCACTCTCTCCTCTCTCTCTCCTCTCATTCTTTCATATCACAGCAATTACAAACATTTAATTGAAACACAGACGTCGAGCCCGAACAAAGCCCAAACTCCCGATGGTAAACCGAGCCGTCAACAGCTGTGGAGATATCGCTGACGTGCCGGGTAGTCACTTCCAGACCAATCAATGGGAGCAGGGCGCTCCTTTCTTGTGCAATACCTGCCACGCTCACCCTCCCCCTTCCACCCCATGCCCCCACCCCCTCCGCCTCATCTTGCCTCTTCGTTTTCCCCATTCCCGGTCCCTCCCTCTCTCTTCCCTCCCAATGCCCAGTGGTAAAAAAAATGTTTGTGTGTGTGGTCCCCAAGACTTTTGAATCGGGCTTGAAGTGTTCCGGTGTAATGAAGACGTTGAGTCATGTGCAACGCTGCACGGTGTGTCTGAAGTCCCTCACTCCCTTGCGCCACACACTCGGCGAGTGTGTACCTGTCACTAGAAACTTGTCACCGGCTTTCTTTTTACCCGTAAACAAGCGACGAAGGCCTTGTATGATAACTTGGCGTTTTCTGTGAGAACGAAACGTTGAACTTGTGGCGACTCCAAACTGAGTGTTATTAACACTGCCTGAAAAGTAGGCTACCTCAATCTGTGATTAAATGTAACTCTGTGAGCTGCAAGTGAAAATTCAGATCGATTTGCTCACACAAATTCAGTTTTTTTTCCCGTAATTATTGATGTATTTTTTGTTTTGTTTTTTGTTTTGTTTTGTTTGTTTGTGAGAGGAGGAGAGCCGACGAGAGAGAGGAGAACGAGAGGAGAGAGAGAGGAGAGAGAGAGAGAGACCGAGAGGACTGACATTTTGATGCTTTACTGTCATTACCTACAAAGCCCTTATGACGGGGTAAACCATTTTAAAAATGATTTGATTTCATTGGCAAAGTCATGGGGGAGGAGGGGGGGGGGGGGGGGACAGGACAGGCATATTTAGAAAAAGATGAGGGAAAAAGGTTTTAAAAAGAATGAAACAAAGACAGAAAGGAAGGTGGGGGGAGGGGGTGGAAGAGAAGAGAGAGAGACTGATGGGGGGGGGGGGGAGCCGGGAGGAGACATACATGCGCGCGCGCGTAAGCTAATTTCTAAAGAGGTCATATTTACATGACGCACATAGCGACAAAAAACGGATTAAATACATGGTCTGTTTGACTGTTCTGTTGCAGGTTTCAGTTTCCCCATGATATCTGGCTTGAGTTCCAATCAACTTTTTCAGTGTTCTCCAGGTTTGCAACTGACAAGGACATTCTGTGGAAAACTGACTGTCTTACACTTGACTGATCTGCAGACGGTCATAGCGAATACTATTATTTATTCCTGCTATCTGTTCTCTGTCAATTCTGCAGTCTTTAGTCTTTCTGTTATGTATTGCAACTGGCCATCCATCTCCCTCTTAGTCTGTGATCAGGAGAGACTTCACACACGTTCTCTTTGTGGCAAGGTACAACAAGCCAGTTGGGGGGACCAGGTAGGGACACTGCGGAGCAACACATGCTGTCCGTTCTGTGATGACTCTGTGTCTGTGTGGCCTGGTAGTGGGGTTCAAGCTTCTTGGCACTGTTGTATCTGTCCATTTGGGGGGGGGGGGGGGGGGGGGGGGGGGGCTGTTTTGTGTGACGTAAGTTTGAAAATTGAGTGACATGGCAAGCACAGTAAGCATTCTGATAGACAGTTGAAGATAACTTTGTGTGTGAGTGTGTTGTTGTTGTTGTGATGGTAGTTGCTGTTGGTGTTGTTCATGCTGCTGTTGTTGTTACCAGTTACATCATGATTCAGAAGCAAAACCTGTATCCAGAAGCAAACTGGTAGGCAGACAGTCTGCCAGTGACTCCTTAAGATCGACAGCGGGGGTGAGCAGTCTGACGGAATCTTTGGATCGGCAGCGGCGGGTGCAGCAGTCTGACGGAATCCCTTGGATCGACAGCGGGTGCAGCAGTCTGACGGAATCTTTGGATCGACCAGCGGGTGCAGCAGTCTGACGGAATCTTTGGATCGACAGCGGGTGCAGCAGTCTGACGGAACTCTTTGGATCGAACAGCGGTGAAGCAGTCTTTACGGAATCTTATCGACAGCGGGGTGCTGCAGCAGTCTGACACGGAATCTTTGGATCGACAAGCGGGTGCAGCAGTCTGACGGAACTCTTTACATCGACAGAGGGTGCAGCAGTCTGACGGAATCTTTAGATCGTGAGCGGGTGCAGCAGTTCTGACGGAATCTTTACATCGGCAGGGAGGTGCAGCAGTATGACGGAATCTTTTACATCGGCAGCGGGGTGCAGCAGTCTGACGGAATCTTTTAGATCGTGAGCGGGTTGCAGCCGTCTGGACGGAATCTTTAATCGGCAGCGGTGTTGCAGCAGTCTGACGGAATCTTTACATCGGCAGGGGGGCAGCAGTCTGACGGAATCTTTAGATCGTGAGAGCGGGTTGCACTGCAGCAGTCTTACGGAATCTTATCGGCAGCGGGTGCAAGCAGTCTGACGGAATCTTAGATCGTGAGCGGGTGGTGCAGCAGTCTGACGGAATCTTTACTCGGCAGCGGGGCCTGCAGCAGTCTGACGGAATCTTTACATCGGCAAGCGGTGTGCAGCAGTCTGACGGAATCTTTAGATCGTGAGCGGGGATGCAGCAGTCTGACGGATATCTTGTCATCGGCAGCGGGGTTGACAGCAGTCGGACAGACTCTTTACATCGGCCAGCGGGTGCAGGAAGCATCTGACAGAATCTTAGGTCGACGGCGGGTGCAGCAGGTCGGACGAAAATCCGTCACTGACGTTTCCATTGTAATTAAGGGTACTTTTAAATGTTTGCCCACACAAGTCATTCAACAGGTGTTTTCTCAAACAATGAACTTGTTTTTACTGTATTCTTTCCACTCAGCAGGGGACAAATGCTTACAATTTTCTTTGAACCAGTGAATGATGATACTGGTCTTGTAGTAAACCAGCAAAAAAATGACACTTCCTTTCAGCACAAAAAGCAACCCAGTCCCTGTCAGTGCTAATTCCATACAGAAAGCACAGAAAGCATAGCAAAGGGAGATCATCGTGTCTTCGTTTTCCGCTTCCAGTTTCTGATGAAAAAATGCGGCCAACATCTCCCAAATTGGCTGGATGTAACTGGGTGAGGGAAAGAAAGTCATTTCAGAGTTGTCTGCCTTATTTGCCCCAGCACGGGCTTGGCTGGCACATTATGCTCTTATGGTGGTCATGTAATCCCTTCGGTCAAATAAAATTGTTTCCCCGTCTTATCCTTTCCTCTCTCATCTTTTCTCTTCGAGAACTAGCAAAAACAGAGATAAATACACGACCTGTCAAAAAAAAAAAATTGAAAAAAAAAAGAAATATTAATATTGATGCCGAAAGAAGACAATCGCCATGGTATGGTACCTAGCATATTTGGCTACTGGGAGAGGTGGGGGTTTGAGCCTCAGGAGGGAGTTTATTTCGGGGGGCGGGGGGGGGGGGGGGGGTGGTGTGGGGGTGGTGTTAGGCCTCGGCCGAGATTCATCTGTTTAAATAGTTGCGTTCCTGGCGATGTTTCTCCAATTTTTCATCCAACAGTGTCTGGATATCTGTATTTCTCGGTACTGTTTTGATGCCAGGATATATCAGGTAAGGAGGTGTTCACACACATGCACGCGCGCGCGCGTACACCACACACACACAAACACACCCCACACACACAACACACACACCACACACGCACGCACACACGCTATAGATAAATATGGATAGATAGATTAATTGAAAGATAGGCAGAATGACAGATGGATACAGGACTACTTATATATTTAAATATTCTTTCCCGCTCAGCAGGGACAAAATGCATACAATTTTCTTTGAACCAGTGAGGATGACTACTGGTCTTGTAGTAAACAAGCAAAAAATGACACTTCCTTTCAGCACAAAAAAAACAACCAGTCCCTGTTCAGTGCTAATTCCATACAGAAAGCACAGAAAGCAGCAAAAGGGAGAGATTTCATCGTGTCTTCGTTTTCCACTTCCAGTTCTGATGACAAAAAATGCGCCAACATCTCCAAATTTGGCTGGATGTAACTGGGTGAGGAAAAGAAAAGTCCATTTCAGAGTGTTGTCTGCCTTATTTGCCCCATCACGGGCACACAGACACACACACACACACACCACACACACACACACACACAAACACACAAACCACAATAATATTATATATATATATATATATATATATAATATTAATATATATATGTGTGTGTGTGGGTGTGTGTGTGTGTTGTGTGTGCGTGCGTGCGTTGCCGCGCGCGCGCGCGTGTGTCTTGTGTGTGTGTTGTGTGTGTGTGGGTGAGGAGAGGAGAGAGAGAGAAGACGAGATGGGGAAATGACGAGGAGGGGAATGAACTCGGGTAAGGTGCATTGGGGGAGGGGCCCCCCCCCGGCAGTGGATGAAGAGCGTACACAAGAACAGCCGAATGAATGATGTACTAAGTAACCGGCCAGTTTTTGACCAGAACAGTTCAGCTGAAAGAGGAAGAGGTGACAAAAGATTTTCTCCGGTTAAAAAAATTGTGCCTTTGAGCACATAACAGGAGCGCATACGGACTGTCGAGTATCTCTCGCCCATGCACCCCCCCCCCCCTGGAGTTCTCTATAAGTTGTTTCACTGGAGTCATTCACGCTACGCTTTACTCGGGTGTCGACGACGGCTCCACCGCACTGTCCTGCCCTCAAGACAAACGAATTTGTTTTAAAAACAAACTAAAAACAAATAACTGTCGGCGTGTATTGTAATAGGTGTCCATTTATGATGATAGCGATCAAGGTCAAAGTGATTTGATACGGGCCTATCTGTCGCTCCGTTTCGCAAGGCGACACATGCCTTTCTGTCCACATTACCAACCAATTAATCGAATTTATTTCATTCAGTACCACTTCCCTCTACCCCCTCCCCCCCCCCCGCCCCACTCCCGCCACTCCAGACATACACATACCAAATATAATAACCTACTATCATAAAATTTCAAAAACTGAATTTTAAACAACACGAGTGAACACGGTGATAAGACGCAAGCAAACCGCATTTACAGATGTGTTATGCAGGGCTGCAGACTCCAGAAGTATGACAGCGTTTGTTGTGTCATGAAGCGTGCGCCTGCGGCGGCGGCGCGACGTGTGTGTGGTGGTGTGTGTGTGGGTGAGAGAGAGGAGAGGAGAGGAGAGAGAGAGCAGGAGAGAGAGAAGAGAGCGGGTCGTGTGCTGCGTCCATGTGTGTTTCTCGTTTCTTTTGAAAAAGTTCACTTTGACAGGAGGAAAAAAACCCACGTGAAGACCAGGGGAAAAAAAATAGGAAACAAGAGGTGCCACTTTAATAAAGGTAACACAGCGCTTGTCTGTGAGCGTCAAGAATGTGACAAGCAGCTATAGCATACCAGTGAAACACAATGCAATATAGCACCCGACGAGAGCAATGCTAATGAAAGCCAGAGTAAGACAACACAATGGAAGCAACAATATAAAACATAACATTACTATGCCAAGGCATACATACAATACAAACTAGCACGCAATGCAAATGCCTCATTTGCAATTTAGTACAATGCAATTGAAGCAATGTTAATGCAATTAAATTGCAATGCAATACAACCAATAAATGCAATACGAGATGATGCAATACAATGCAAACACAATGCAATGAAAACAACTGCAAGGCAACACAATTGCAATGCCACCACAATTACATTGCAATTGTAAACGCCATTGCAAAGCAATGCAAGGGCAACAACAATGCCAACACCGCTGCCAATTGCAAACACATCGCCAATGCATCCCAAGCAATTGTAAAACGAACAATTCAATGCAATGCAAACAATGCAATGCAACACAAGGACAATTTCAACACAAGGCACAATGCAGCACACCAAATGCAATACAAGGCCAATGCAAGCAACACAAGACAATTGCTAACGACAAACATGCAATTGAACACAAGAACAATGAACACAATGCAATTGGCATATTACATAAATGCAAAACAAATACAATGCCAAGCACAATTACAATCTACAATACCAACAATCCGACATACAATACACAAACCCAATACAATACACTCTCGGCCTTGCCTGACTGCCACTGTTGCACCTGGCATTACAGAAGACGCAATTGGACCAGGTGTGTTGAGTAGATTCGACCTAGCAGGAAGGACGGGGCACTTTGTCGCCATAAAAACAAAGGACGCATGGAGAAAGAGAACAAAGCGACAGAGGAGGCGGGATCTGGCCCGACAAGGACATTGAGATCGAACCGGAGACTCAGAGCCACGGTTCGAACGTAGGTCACGAAAGGAGATGGATGTTGTCACGTACTTACCACTGATGAAGGAGGCGGAGGATGCCCGTTCTGATGCTTTAGTACAATTACGACAAAGTTGAGCTGTAGAATTATGGCGAAAGTATCAAATGTTGGATTGTGCTCGGAGTTTCTTTTATTTCTTTTTTTTCTCGGATGTAACAGTCAAAATGATGTGAAAAGTTATCAGACCTGTGTACCCCGCCAACGCCATTTACTACTTCCCACGCAAAGCCCTCTTTTTCATCAGAGGAGTTGGAATAGAAATGGGTTCGCGGAAAACGTGAATGGGTGGTTAGATAGATTGGGTGGACAAAAAAATGAGCGTTCTGTTGGTGGTCCCCAACAACAAGGCGCAGGTTTTTATCCATGTGTGTGTGTTGTGGGTGTGTGTTTGAGTTGTATGGGGGGGAGTCAACTTAAATGGTGACTCGCTCTTTCTTTCTAGTAGGAAACTAGGCGCTGGCCTTGGTTGTAAAGTGGAAGACGAAGAGTATCGGGAGACATTTCTAGCAATTCCTGGTCGACGTGTTGCCGACGAGGTCCCTGAATGACTTTATCCCCAAAAATACTAAAATTGAAGTTTAGATTCTTTTCATTCAAAATAAACGGAATATACGGAAGTAATTTCTGGGGTGGAACAACACAGCAGGGGGGGGGGGGGTTACGAAAACCCTCCCTAAACGTAAACATCAAACCACACATACACTATGCAGATCGGTATGACTTGGAAACGGACGGAGCACGAACTCAATCCTTAGTACCACGTGTAGATCAAGGAAAAAAGGAACTAATGGATCGAGTGCCGTGGTTTGTCAGGTGGAAAGAGAGATGACGAGGCAGAATGTTGCTTGGGGGTGTCAGGTGGTAGTACTTGTGTGTGACTTGGCCCGTGTCTCCCATTGGTCAGCTTCGTCGTTTTTTTATGGCAAGAAGTTTAGACAAAGTCGGATCGGTACATGGAAGAAAGAATGAGTATCGTGAAGACTCTTTGCCATTGTGTCCTTTTGGCTTTTACTCCTTTCTTTGACAAGCTCTGTTCAAAAGATTCTATTTGTGAAGATTTTTGTTTTTGTCTTGTAACGTTTGGAAATAATTTTGTTCTGTAATGTGTCGACTATTTGTATGTTATTTTAGCAGGAAGAGTTTGTGACTTTAATACCGTTCTGGTGAAATAAATTGGAACACATCTTATTCGTTTCTAGTGTGTTTTGTTTTTGTTTTGCGTTATGTTTCCTATATCTTAGACCGTTGGTAAACCATTATGAAAAGTTCCGACCGTGTAGGGGACAGAATCGAGTTGGGTCTGATGTCTGTGCGGTGTCAGGTCCGTAGTATTTAATAGGACAAAGTGGGTCCATATTTGAACCATGTCCAGTCTTATTGGACCAGCATTTTAGAAAGATGTTCAAATGAAACTGTTTTTCCGAGTGTTGATTTTGTTGAGTTGTCCTGAGATAAAACATCATTCGTTGACAAGTGGGTCAACACATTTATTTGTCAAAGTTGTGTGGTCGTCTGTCTTTTCGTTATGTTGTTCTGGATTCATGTTCAAAGATGGTCATATTTGTGGACGATACCTCTTTCCCCCACCCCCCCCCATCACACACAACCCAAACACACACACTACACACCTGATTCGTTTCAGTATGCGTTTTGCACCGCACCGCACCCCCCTCTCATCTCCCCCCCGATCCTCCCCCATTATGAAAAGTTAGACCTGCCACCCCCCCCCCCCCCCCCCCCCCTGTGGTGCTCCCCCCCACAACACCCCCCCCCCACCCTTCGACACTCATGTGCACCACCCACACCACACATTAGAAGACGTGCATTTGAAAACTGTACACATTGACGCTAGGGCGCGCTGACACACCACTCAAACCCGGTCAAGAACAAAACAAAGAGAGCTGGGTTCGGAGGCGTCGCACAAAAACCACAAAAACATGGCAAACATTACAAAGGAAAGCGTCAAGCAATCGCGAAAACGGCACACGCACACACACGCACCTACGAAAAGGCACACAGCAGGAACGCAGGAAAGCGAAAAATGCAAGATACAGCCGACAAGCAGCGAAAAGACACAAGCACCAACGAACAACCAACATCACAGCCAGACCGGCGACTAAGCTGACTGTGCACCCCTGGTTTAAGCTCAGAGACACAAACACACAAACCGGCAAACAAAAAGTAACCATCCCGCGCGGCGACCCAACCCCCCCCCCCCCACCCCCCCACCACACCAAACGCGCACGACACCCGCCAACCCAAGCCCACCCACCAAAACACCACCCCCCACCCACAAACAAAACCTCCAACCCCCCACACCCCCCTCACCCCCCCCCCCCCCCCCCACCAACCGCCACACCTCACCCCCCACCCCACCACCCCCACCCCACAAACATACGCTAGAACAGGCATACCAGAATGCTAGTAAAATGAGGCGCGGGCGCGCGGACACACAAACAGCATAGACACCATGGGTTTTTG
>JADBJO010006495.1:102583-132552 GCA_016801955.1 Conus betulinus | reverse complement strand
TGAATACATTAATTTTTTTTAAGTCAGTAGGTTTATGTATATAATGATTGTAGGTTCTGAGGCATTACATTTCAAGGAGTTTACATGAAATAATCAATATTCATCAGTCAAGGGAAGGTGAGGGGAAGATAACTCTCAAACGAAACATGTTGTCTGCTGCCTGAGAGTCACCAAGAGATGTGTGCACATTGGGGCACTTGGCTACACTTTTTTTTAAGAGGAATTGAATTAAATCTAAGTGTGGATTTTGACTATAAAATCAGTAAGAAGGGAAAGGCGGGAAAGGGGAGGTCACACTTAAGAAACATCGTCCTCATTTCGAGAAGTGTTGGTCAACTTGCAACCCTTCACAGCCACAGTTAAGCGAGACACTGGGAAATTGCACACACAGAAACAGCTGAAACTGCAAACACACACAAGATGAGGACTTCAGTGCTGTGGGGGAAAGCTTCAGATTGCTGTTCACCAGGGCAAGAATTAACTGTAGCTGTTGATTGCGACGATGATCATACTGCAGGTGATGCTGTTCACCAGGGCAGGAATTAACAGTAGCTGTTGATTGCGACGATGATCATACTGCAGGTGATGCTGTTCACCAGGGCAGGGATTAAACAGTAGCTGTTGATTGCGACGATGATCATACTGCAGGTGATGCTGTTCACCAGGGCAAGAATTAACCGTAGCTGTTGATTGCGACAATAGGATCATACTGCAGGTGATGCTGTTCACCAGGGCAAGAAATTAACTGTAGCTGTTGATTGCGACGATGATCATACTGCAGGTGATGCTGTTCACCAGGGCAGGGATTAACAGTAGCTGTTGATTGCGACGATGATCATACTGTAGGCGAGGTGTCTGAAGTGAATGAAGTGAGAAAAGGGAAAATGAAATAAGTGAAGAGCTTAAAGCACATGCTCAGCATGCAGAGTTTCATGGCAGACACACGGGAGGCATATATATGTATTGTATATCATGGTTACATATAGTACTGTATATTATTTCATTTGTGATCCAGAAGGTCCATGCCCATGGCTGTGTTGCTGAAGCACAGAGTTATCTTCTAATACTTAATGTCAGGTTGTAAGAAGATGAGTGTAAGGATTTCAGCAGTATGACTCCCAAAATATTAGAGTATTGATGAGAAAAAAAAAGTGGATTGATTGAGCAAAAAAAGAATGGATGAGGGGGGGGATTTCCTCGGAATATACTCCCAAAAAGGGGGGGGGGGGGGGAGGGAGGGGGGGGGGGTAGAAAGGGGTGGATAGGTTAAAGGATTGGTTTCCACGTTTTGTTGTATGAATATTTTATAGCTAGGGCCCTGTGTTATTTGTAAAATCTCTTCTTCACCTGCACTTAAGATGTATAAAAGTTGGGTTGAGAAATAACTGAAGTATTCCAGTGTTTATTCTTTTCCCCCTTTTTTGTATCATGATGAATTGTAATTATCTGTAATTTGAATAATGTTAATTCAGAACCTGGGCAAAAAAAAGCATCGTAAATACATATAGAAGAGTCAACCTTACAGAATTTCTGATGCCTTCAGTATGGTGAACAGGTGATCTTGCACAATTGGATCGCTATCAAAAATCAGCAAAAAAAAAAAAAGAAAAAAAGAAGGCTGAAATAGGGTGTGTTATGAGAAGTGTTTTTTCTGTCCAAAGTGTCTGATATTATCATATGAACAAGAAAAGTTTGTGCTAATGAAGAAGAAAAAAATCTTGGGTGCCATTACATATAACATGGCTGTGGGCTGGAGGAATGGTAAATGGGTGGGTGGGAGTTCTCAGGAGGATATAGGGGTGTGTAGGAAGGTGTGGTGTGAAGATGGGGGAGATGAGGAGGAAAGGGAGAAGAAAACCGTTCCACTGGACTGTTTGGTTGTTGATGGAATTGCACAGGGCGTCATTGACCCCACCGTGAATCTTTCATGAAGCTTATTGATTTTTTTTTTTGCTACAGCGATTGGTTCATTTAGGTATTGTGTGCGAGAGTGTGGTGTGTGGGTGTGTGTGTGTGTGTGTGTGGTGGAGGGGGAGGAGGGGGGGGGGGGGGAGAGAGGCACGTATATAAAAACGGGATAAGTGTAGGAAAGTAAAACTGAAAAAAAAAACAATGAATGCCCAAAAAAAAAAAAAAAAAGAACGTGGAGGGGGGGGGGGGGGAAGATAATGGATGGGGCGGGTGGGGGGGGGGGGGGGGGGGAGATTAAATTGAATGAGGTGAAAGTGGTGGGGGTTAGGGGGGGGGATTAATTAAAAAGGTGACACTGCACTGGTATGTTTATTTTCAGTTCTTTTCCTGTGACTTGGAAAGAATATGGTAATGGTACTGTAAATTTGCTTGCGATTTTGTTTACTTTTCTGAGTTAGATGCGTGTAGGGTACGCGGTGAAAAACTGAAGGAATTATGAGAGGTAAAAAAACTGAATATAAAGCTTGATTTCTGCATTGCTGCAACAAAAGTCCTGTTAGAGGTCGGCAATAAAGCTGGGAAGGAGTGGGCAGTGTGTGCATTTAGTGGGGGTGAGGGGGGGGAGGGGGGATAAGGGGGGGGGAGCGGGGTAAGGGTACCACTGTAATGAGAGGTGGGATTCAGTGGTAAACGGGGGGTAGGTGATGATAAAGGAGACAGGTGGTATGGGCAGGGGTTTGCCCAAAATGAAAGAACAAAATATAGTTCTTCATTGACCATTTTGTGTTACCGAGCTAGTTTTGTACTGTAGCCGGACTTTCTTTAGCAAAGTGACATTTTAGTCCATAAGGTGGAAAAAGAGATCTCCAACTCGTGACGTACAGTTTTATTGTTTTGAATTACAGTTTCTGCTGGAAGAAGGCAATGCCGATCTTAGAGTAAAAATGTAAAACAAAAGGCAATCTAGAAAGTAAAAGCCAATATTGTAAAAGAAAAAGTATCTTTTCTCACAAACTTTGCAAAAACTGCCATTTATTTCTGTACTTTTTTTTTTTTGGGCGGTGGAGTTTCTTTTCTTTTTAAGGAAAAAGGGTTCCAGCTCACCCCCCCACCATACTCCCTTGCCGCGTGTTCTCGGATCCTGATACAGAGCCACACTCAGGCTTATCCTGTTGCTGGCCTGGCACCCAGCAGTCCACCAGCGAGCAGTTGGTATCAAGAAACCATCAGAGGAGACACTGCGTTACTTCCACGTTATTTCAGTGTGGTAGTCAGCTGGACGCTTACCATTTAAGATGTCTAGGATTCGTGTAAATGACTATATAATGGCGTAGTTGCAGAGCCAGTGTGAGTTAGATTGTCCTTCTCGAGGATGGAATCATGCCATCATGATGTTTCTGATAATGGTGATTCAAGGCTAAACTCATCAGTGGTGTGAATGTGGAGAAGAAATCAAGACTATGCCCACACAGGAGATCAGGGGATGAATGGTGACTCTTTAAATGCTGATGAAGGAGGAGGAAGAGGATGCTGGGCGGTGATCCTTTGGGTCAGAGACTACATGACTGGGCTGTGATCTGGCGGGCGTCTGCCTGGCCTGAGAGAGAAAGACACTTGAAGTCTTGGTCCCGGGAGTTTGGGCAACACTCAGGAGAGACACCTTCTGTCAAGCGGATTGTCATATGCGGATGAAACATGACTGTGTTTGTTCAAATCTTGCCATTTGAACCCATAGCACACACAGCTCTGCGGGTGGGGGACATTAGCACCCCCCTCACATTTGTTGCGCCCTTGCGCCCTCCTGGCCAGGCAGGAGGCAGGAGAAGGCCACTCAGGCTGTGGGACCTTGGAGGGTGGAAATGGTCAAAAGTGAAGGATCTGTATTGGGGTAAGGTCAAATCACGTCACCTCAATCCATGCACGCAACATACACAACCACACACACACCACACGCTTTACACGCCTCGAGACACCTGCTGCTCACACACCACTCACGTTTGCAGCATTCACATGCACCCCACAGAACAGCGCACCCATGTATGCACAGCTCACAACATACCCTCTCTCTCTCACTCGTGTACTGACCCCAGAAACACACACAGGAGAAGTGAGGTAGGGCGAAAGCTTTTCTATTCCGATAGTTTGAATGGTCAGGGCGGTTTCTCTGTAGTATTGAGGTTTGTCAGGCTTCTTCCAGTGTGGCGGATGATGTGTTGTGTTTCAGATCAAGAATGTGAACTTACTTGACAAAGAGCTGACCAGTCCATCA
This sequence comes from Conus betulinus, assembly GCA_016801955.1. NCBI lineage: Eukaryota > Metazoa > Mollusca > Gastropoda > Neogastropoda > Conidae > Conus > Conus betulinus. Next base: position 128,372 of record JADBJO010006495.1, on the reverse strand, counting down.
CGGGAGGATTACCAGGAGGAAAACAAGGATTCCTGGGACAATGTGCAGAAAAGGAGGTAGGAGTGGGTGGGGGGGGTGATGGTAGGGTTGAGTTCTTTCACCACTTTCCCGTGACCTCAGTGTCAGTGAAATTGGTTAGAAGAACAAGGTGTAAAAAGGTAAGGCATTGCTAACTTTAGAAGTTTAGGAAGGTGCGCTTTCCCGTTTGAATTTACCCGAAATGTCGCGTGAATTTTAAAGAACAAGTGTGAAGGTACCTTTGGGCTAACTTGGGTATAAGTCGCTTTCAGTTTGACCTGATGTCATTGAATCTTAAAGAAAAAACATGTAGAAGGTACCTTTGAATGTCACGTGATTTCAAACGAAGAAAAACTTGTAAAATGTACGTGTGAATTTCAAAGAAGAAAACTTGTAGAAGGTGCCTGTGTGCAATGCCAGTGAATTTCGAAGAAGAAACGCATGTAGATAGAAGGTGCCTGTGCTTACTTTCAGAAGGCTTCTATTCTACCGTCCATCAGCATACGGAGTAGGGAAGATGGAAGAATTAGACGTAGTGATTTTATCTCTAAGAGTGATGTTCCCTTTGTCGCTGTCCACATAGTTAGTGCTGGATCCTTTACCTTGTCATGGGTGCCAGTTCGTTTGAGGCAGAGCAGCTCTGACCTGCTTCAAAACTCTTTATCAGAGAGGGAAAGTGGGCTGTTTTCGGTGAACCGCAAAAGAATTGGTGTGGGGGATGTACTCAAGAGAAAAATGGGGCTGTTTTTTTGTTTTTTGTGGACAAGCAAAGAATGAAATGTGGTCAGAAGGAAAGTGGGCTGGTTTTTGGGTGAACAGGTAACAGCAAAAAATTGTGTGTCAAGAGAAAAAATGGGCTGTTTTTTTTTGTGGAAAGCAAAGAATTGTGTGTCAGAGAGGAAAGACGTGGGGCTGTTTTTGGTGAACAGCAAAGAATTGTGGTGTCAGAGAGGAAAATGGCTGTGTTGTTTTCTGTGTGTGAACAGCAAAGCATTGTGTGGCTCAGAGATGAAGGAAAGTGGGCCGTTTTTGGGGTGAACAGCAAAGAATGTTGTTGTGGTCAGAGAGGAACAGTGGGCTGTTTTTGGTGAACATCAACCAAGATGGTGTCATAGAGGAAAGTGGGCTGTTTTTGGTGAACAGCAAAGAATTGTGTGTGGTTAGATGAATGAGGTCTGGCATTGAACAAAAAAAAAAGTGGTATGTTGGCAGAAGTTTTATACCTATGGCGTGTCAGTTTTTGATCGGGGTGTTGAGTTAAAGAGTGCAGTGAGTATAAGAATGTGAAAGCTAGATGTCTTTAACTGTAGGGGGAACGACGATTATGGAATGAATGAAACCGTGGATTGAAGCAGGCTCAGGATGTGCAGTTGATGTCCATTTTTGCTCCTTCTTCATGCCATTATTCCAAATTCATGTGGCATTTTGCCCTCTACCGGACACACACACACACTTCCAGGGTTATCCCTTTCTGCCCCCACGGATACCAGCCCCAAAGGAGCGGTGATTGAAAGTGGCTTGGTTTTTTTGGTTTTTTTTTTTTTTTTTGAGATCATTGACCTGACCCCAGTATTTTGCAAGACAGTTTCCAATGATTCACGCATGAAAGATCACGGCATAACAATGCATACATACGAATGGGAAAGGTTGGCTGTATCCTGTACCTGACCTCACCATGTTGTTGTGCAGCTGGCTTGCTGGGAGGGTCGTGGGACCTGATACTACTATGAACAGCAAGTGGAAGAAGGCAGTAGGAGGTGAACAACTATGAGTAAGTGCTGGGGAGGATCAGAGGGCAGCGTGGTCACACAGCTGCCGTGGGTGCACGCGTGTGTTGGGTTTGGGTTGTCTGTGTATTTGGGGGAAGGTCCTCTGTGGGTGATAACACTGCACGAAAAGGTGGGAGGTCGTGTTTGTGAACAGCTTGCTGTCTCTCCCTTGTCTGTCGACTGTCAAGGTCAGCTTGGAAGGACCAATTTTTGTCAAGGTTTTTAAATTTTTTCAAAAGTGTTGACAGACTAGAACATGAGATGACTGTGAAGTTCAACGCAGTTGGGGGTTGAGGAACAAACGTTAGTACCGACAGGGAAAGGGTTGGAGGAGCCGGGGGGGGGGGGTGGGGAGGTTGTGGTTTGGAGATGTTACTGGAAAGTGGGAAAGCTTGACCCTAATTTGGTTGGTTTGCGTGTTGTGTTAACAGGGACTTCAGGATCCTACTCTTTGCTTGTGTGAAACAGGGGCTGGTGGGGTGGGACTGAGATTATGCTAGTGGGGTGCTTCCAGTTGGGAATATGTTCCGTGCAGTTGTGAGGACGTGTTTGTGCTAGTTTGAAATCTCTATGGTTGTGATTGCTTGTATATTGTGTGGTTGGGTAGGGTTACAGAGTAGACATGTAACAGTAATAGTGTATAGTAGTACTTCCGTGTTGTCTTACACACAATGTGAATATAGATGTTTTAGGTAACTGTCTGTGTGTGGAGTGCGGCGTTCCCCCTTGTGTGTGTTTGTGTCGTGTGTGTGGTGCACGTGCGTGCAGTGGCGTCTTTTTTGCGTGTGTGTTGTGTGTGTGAGGTGGGTGCTGTGTGCACTATTTAAAATAAGTGTGTTCACACAGGTCCCTAACTCCAAAGGTACCGAGAACTAGGAATACAGCTTGTCTCCAAGGGTTATGTCAGATTTATAATAAAGCTGTGAATGTGCCTGTGGTGTGGTATGTCACGATAATGATCTACAGAGGTCTTGCTGCAAAATAGCGGTGGACCCATAGTTGATAAGAAAAGTGCCAGAAGAAAGAGTTCTGATACACCCAAGGTCGTCAAAAGTGCCCACTCCTGAATTCAGATTGGTCCTCATGAATGATCTGCAGTTCGTTACAAATATGTCAAATGGGTGTTTCTATCAGGACTGTTGACTGTGGCGTGAAAATCAGTGTGGGTGTTAGAGGAAAAAAAAAAAAAGAAAAAGAGGGGAAAAAAAAAAAAAAAAAAGAGGGGTTAGCGAAGAGAGAGAGAGGAAGTGTATGAGTAGGGGCGAAGGAGGGTGTGTGGTGGTGTAGTGTGTGTATGTGTTGGTGTGTGGTGTGGGCCTAGAAGTCTGATCCAACTTATTCATCCCCTTCCGGTGGGAGATGAAGTCAATAGGAAATTTCTTCTTTTAACACTTATGGTTATAGAGAGCTGGTATCAGGTAAGAATGGAGGGGGGGGAAACAATGTAGTTGAATATCACATCAAAGAGGATGACAGTGTGTCCACAAGCCATAGCAAAAGAGGGGGTCCGGATAGTTGGGGCACAAAAAAACTTGGATGCTTGATTTGGTTCCACTATGGACATGAAAAGGTCCACCTGATGGGTCCCAGACCATGATGTATGGAGGAAGACAGTGTTGTGACCCATCCAGGTCTGATGAGGAAAGGCCCTGGTAGTTCCTGGAACATGTCTGGCCAGTACATTCAGCTTGCATGGGTGTATCTAGAGGATGTAATTCCCATCTCGCGAGACTGTCTCAGATATCATTGATGTTTTTGGGAGTGAGTTACCCTCTTGGTCTTCAGATATGTGACCACTGTCGAAATTGGGGGTGCCACTTTGTAACCAGATGTTCCAAGTCTTGAGTAAAGTTGTGTAGGGCTAGTAGTTCATCGCACCTTCTAGAAGATCATTTGTGCCGGGAGAGTTTTGCGATCTTCCCCAAAAGAATGATTGCCACTGCAGGAGGGAGAGGAGGAGTAAAGATGGGGGTCGTCCCCAGCCGACGACTCATGGCGTCTCCACAATATGTGTGCATTGATAGAGGGAGTTGGTTTCTAAAGGCGAATTGACTATAAACAGTCAGGTTCACCACAAATCATGTGCGGACGATGGAGAAGGTGTAGGTAAAGGTATATCTGGTTGACAAACAGTCTAGGTTCAAATTATGTGCGCCGATGGAGGGAGTTGTAAAGGGGATTCTGACCTAAAACAGTCTAGGTCAGCCAAGCCTGAAGGGCTGAAAACAAAAAAACAAAGGGAGGCACCAAATGGGAATTTAAATCCTGTTTCTGGGATTATCGCCTTGAGACCAGATATGGTCATCATTGCCCAGGAAACGGAAAACGGAAACAGGCACAGTCCGGGAGACCCAGAGGACCCAGTGGAAAAAATGAAAATGAGGGTCTTTGGCTCCCAAAGGCCAGGATCAGATCTGGTATGGGTGCGTGCAAGGGGTAGGACCAGGAGGACTCAGAAGAGATTGCACACAGCGCATATCTTTCTCTGCCCTGATTGTCGAGAAGAGTCGCAAAAGATTGTCAATCCGTCAAGAAGTGCATACCCAGATGAAACTTTATGTGGAAGGAACAAGTCCGAACTTCTCCAGGTGATTAGAGGACGCGTGAAGCAAGGGTAAGAGAAGGAGAGAGAAGGGTTGCTTCTCCAATTGGAGCTCAGAACTAAAGATTCCTTTGGGAGGGTTGGTCAAGGGTACTATGTTAGGGTTGAACCTCCTTCCAAAATATTTGCCTGGGGCATCCCCACGAAAGTGATGGGTCGGTACTGACGCACAAGCTAAAAAAAAATTAAAAAAAAAAAACACCATTGGATGAGACCATCCAGGACCGAGGCAAAACATGCCCCCTATTCTGGATTTAGTGGCGCCAAGACAGAACATTAAATTGCCTAGAAACGGCACACAGTCTGACCCTGGGAGAGAGCGCCAAATGTGGAGAGAGCTAGAAGACGCTCGCTCTTGAAGACGGACAAGAGATTCGTCCCCTCTAGATCATCCACCATTCTGCCACTGATTAAGAGCAAAGAGAAAAGCCATGTGATAAACTGTCCTGACGAGGGGTTCTGTTCCTCGGGACAATAACCAAACTGCTGGAAACATGTTATGTAGCCCACTCCAGCTCCTTGGAACCAAGGAAAGAAAAAAGAAGGCTAAGACTAAGAAATTGGAAAGGACGAGGAGGGGAAGAGTGATCTGTCTAAAGGCACCTTCTGGCACAGAGGATATGCAGAAGAACGGCAGCTTGGACGAGTCTTCAAGGTCAGGAATGTGATTCCAAACGGGACTGTCAATCGTAGGCAAGCCAAAAGGAAAAGCCTTGAGGTTCCCAAAAACAACAGATGGTGGACCCAAGGGTTATATGGGAGATGGATCCTGCTGAGTGAAAAAAAAAAAGGAGCCGAAGGGCAGATGGGGTAAAAGACAGCTCCACAAACACTTGCAGAGATTGACAGAATTGGAGTTCCGGATGGTATTGAAAAAGAAAAAAAAAGACAAGCTTTCAAGGGGAGCCAAAAAATTCTATGTCATTCTCAACTCTGATATCAGAGATTGCAAGATGAACAGGAGGAGAAGCAGCTAAGTAAGTGGTATCTTGTTTTCGTCGTAACTTGTGTCCTACCCGAAGAGACCCAAAGAGATCGAAATGCATTGGTGTCTAGTCCTGTACTCAATGTGTCTGTGTCCTTAGTGGTTAACAACCCCCCTCTCTTTTCAATTCTGATATCATGATGAATTATTATTAGCACAAACAAAACTATGACTATGGAGAAATGGACTTGAAAGGAAGAAAGTCCATTTGACAGGAGAAAGAAAAACTGGTTGCACCATCATCAAAGCGAGCTGCCAGAATTCCCGAAGGATAGATTGCTCACAAACTTGTTGAAGAGGAAAAATAAAATACAGCACGAAAACACAAGACTTTAGAAGGAAGGATGTACGACAGTTTGCGTATCTGAAGTTAAGAGCAAAATGGAAGGGGAATGGAAAGAGTATACAGAGTTGCCATGAAACAAATTGCCATACAGCGAGCATGTATAGATGACTGTGTTGAATTTGTAGATACAAATATTTATCTGACTGGTATGTTTTCTTGATATACAGCACTCCCGTGTGGATATAGCTGGAGTGAGGAGTGAAGTTGCAGTCAGGTAAGGTTTAAAAAGCATAAAAATGTTAGATCCTAGAAACAAGTGCCACTGAACACCACCGAAGTGACTCGGCAGCAGTGCAGTTTCTCCTTCGGTGGGTTGCCTCTTGACGACTTGACATTGACTGCTCCCTGTGGATTGCCGGTGCTGGGGGCAGCGGGGGCCGACGGGCTGTGGCTGTGGTTGGGGTGTCGGAAGATGGAATGAGCGGCGTGGGTGCACTGCCTCTGAAGTTGCACAGAAGTCGGGGGACAGCAAGAAAAAAAAAAGAAAGAAGAGAAAAGAAAAAAAAAAAAGCATAATAAAACTGCAACACCTAGGATGCTGGCAGAAGAGAAATGAAATCATAGTACTGGACTCTGAAAAAGGAAGATTAAAGTCCAAACCCAGGGGGACGTGGAGATGGACAAATGAAAATAACAAACTGCAGGAGACAGACATGCATTGTTGACCACCGCTCTGTCCACAGAAAGGGCCAATTCATCACCATAACATTTGTCAGCACAAAAACCATCCTTGCCTTGCTCATCAAACTCCTGTTCGCTCACATATGCACTAAACATACCTTCATACAGATGGTCAGGAGCTTGACAGTTCTCCCTGCAGGCAAAAACCAAGGGTTCGCCAGTGGTGTCGCCCCTTCCTGGTGGGCTCTTTAAGTCAGTGCCCAGCCAAAAGTAGGAGACCCAATCTAGGCCTACCGTGGCAAACGTTCAGATCCCAGCTGCTCCTCATTACCAGACACCCAGGGCAGAGGGGGCACAGAGCATGCAGGGGGGGCGGGCATTGGCCTGTCTCCACTGGACCCAAGACAGTAGACTGGATGGTGAAGCAGGAAGTGACGGTCACTGCCCATGCCAAAACTGGTGGACCGTCGAGATGTTCAAGATGAGAGCCAAAAAATTGTGGGCCATGTTGAACGTGTCCTACTCGTGTATGAGCTGCATGGAAGGAATAGAGAACAGCCTGTGCAGCTGAAGCAGGTTTCAAGAAAGTCGAGGTCTGAGACAGCTTTCTGACACGACGAGCAGGCTCTGGAAGGAGAAGTAATGCTGGCGATTTGGTGGACGCTAGGGCGCTGTGTGACAACAGAGACGCTGACAAAGCCAAATGTAGGTTTTCTGGTATTTTCTTCACTGGCCAAGTGTTCCCTTCTCAGTGGGGAAGGCAGACTCTTAACGGCTAATTCCAAGAATTCGTGATGGAAACCAAACTTGAGAAAGGGAGGTTACTCCTGTTGGCTGTTGGTTAAAGAGAAGAGTTAGCTCCCAGCTCTCCACTCCATCAATTTTTTTTTTTTTAAAATATTTTTTGTGGGAATTCTGATGCAAGGCATGTTACACTTAATGGAAATAAGGCATCTGTTTGGACAGGTAAGTATGAAGAAATTGTTTTTAATCTGATTTAAGAGATTATTGAAGAAAGCTTTTTAAGCAGTTTTAGAGTGTTTCAGAAAAAAACAAACAGTTGTAATGAGTGACTGTTTATTTATTTGTTTTTTAAACTTCTGTGAAGGGAATTAATCTTGAAGAGAGGACAGTCATGATAATGGTCCCTTGCTGTAAGCTGGGCTTTAAACAACATGAATTATACATATTTCTGTTGTGCGTGCTACTTTTGTTTAGGGTGGACATTTCGTTCAAGCTTTTGACATGATTTGCTACTTCGTTTACTCCTCTGTGTGGTGATGCCCCAACTTCCTGATAGATGAATTTTAACAGTGTGGTGATGCCCCAAATTCCTGATAGATGACTTTTAAACAGTGTGGTGATGCCCCAACTTCCTGCTAGAGGACTTTAACTGTGTGGTGTGATGCCCCAAATTCCTGATAGATGACTTTTAACTGTGTGGTGATGCTCCAAATTCCTGATAGATGACTTTAACTGTGTGGTGTGATGATGCCCCAAATCCTGATAGATGACTTTAACTGTGTGGTGTGATGCCCCAAATTCCTGATAGATGACTTTAACAGTGTGGTGTGATGCCCCAATTTCCTGATAGATTACTTTTAACCGTGTGGTGATGCCCAAATTCCTGATAGATGACTTTTAACAGTGTGGTGATGCCCCAAATTCTTAGTTGATGACTTTTGAACTGTGTGGTGATGCCCCAAATTCCTGATAGACGACTTTTAACTGTGTGGTGATGCCCCAAATTCCTGATAGATGACTTTAACAAATTCTGTCCATTAAGCCTCTTAATATAAACTTTGCACTCAGTATGCTAACAACTAACTGTTCGAAAAAAAAAAAAAAGTGATTTTGGCTGCTTGTCAGGAAAATCTCCGACATTGGATTAGCTCTTTTTGTCAAAAATGCCATCTGTATTAGAACAATTTTTTTTTTTTATTGAGTTAAGACCTAAAAACTAGGTGTAAATTTTGAGTGCATCCAGTAAATGGTAGAGAGAAAAATTTTTTTTTTTTTTTTTAAGATTGCCAGTTCTCTGAGTCATTTGAGGCAACGAAATGGTCGATGAACTTGCCAAGAGTGCCACAAAGAAAGAGTTGAGCAGATCACTATCCCTCACACTGATCTGAAACCCCAAACCCAGGCTTATATTGAAGACCTCTGGCAAGAGGAATGGAACTCGCAGATGGATAACAAATGATTTAAAATCTGTCTAAACCTGAAAGAGTCTTTACCATGTTCCCAAGGCCGCCATAAAGAAGAAAACAGTTTGGTGCCATTTGGATACAGGGCACTCCTTTCACATGCATTCTTATCCTTTAAAAGATCCGTGATGCATTCCATGTCATGCACCATTCATGATGAAACATATTGTTTTAGAGTGCTGGGACTTTCATAATGTGAGACATAAACACTTCATAGCAGACTCCATGAAAACCTTGTTCAGAGATGTCCAGCCTGATATGATCTTTGAATTTCTGAGGGAGATTAACATTTTTCATCGATCTAAGATTTTACGGAGGAAATATTTTTAACAACATTTCTGGTGTGTTTTTGAAAGGCGTGTCTTAAAGAGTAGTGTAAATGAGTTTTTTGAACATTTTTTTATAATGACTTGTGAGTTGACTTGAATGCGTTGACGGCCCTGATATGGCCCTTTGGGGTCGGCTGAGCTGTAAGCAATATTACCTTGCCTTACCTTTACCTATCTCAGCATGGTCGATGGAACAGTTGCCATTGCAATATATCTGCATGACACATGGAGAAAAGTCCTAAGGACCCTGTGTGATCATTAGGGCTACAGTTGAAATGAAGAAGACACTTCATGGTGTTCATTTCTGGCTGATTGGTCTTCCCCACAGGGATGCAAGGAGGGACTGAGTGACTGGGTGGAAGACCACAGTGTCATCCTCATTGGTGTTGGCTGTGGAATAGCTGGGCTGCAGGTGAGTGGTGTGTGTGTGTGTGTGTAAAAAGTGAGCATCAGCAAGAGTTAATGTGCGGTAGAGGGTGGGAGTCAATCTGTGTGTCTGTGTGTGTGTGTGTGAGAGAGAGAGAGAGAGAGATAAGTATAATAGCAAGAGAAATCTGCAAGAGAGGATGGGGGTTGACTCTGTGTGTGTGTGTGAGTGTGTGTGTGTGTGCATGTATGAGAGAGAGAGAGAGAGAGAGAGAGAGAACATCTGCAAGAGAGGATGGGGGTTGACTGTGTGTGTGTGTGTGTGTGAGTGTGTGTGTGTGTGTGTGTGTGATCAATGAATAGTTATCCTCATGAGAAAGTGTGTAATTATGTGTGTGTGTGACTTTGTGTGGATATAGTCTGTATTTGGAGGGGGAATGGCATAGTTTGTATTGGGGGAGGGGGAGGGGGGGGATGGTGTGTGTGTGTGTGTGTGTGTGTGTGTTTCTCATATTAATACACACATGTATGTTTATGCTGTGACCTGCATGTGCCCATGGTTGTTTCAGATTTTTGGTTTGGTGTTCGCCATCTGCCTGTGCCGCGGTGTGGATGAAGAGAAGGAATGATGATCCTGGCAGCACACCCCCACAGGAGCAGCACTGGACCCTCCCTCCTCCGCTGATCTGTGTACAAGCAAGCCCCACACCGCTCTGATTTCTGACATCATCATCACTCTCATCAGCTTGCTTCTCCAGGGGTCTCTTCATCCCTCTCTCCATGATCACATTTCATAGCCTGTCCCTCATTCTCTTTCATTTTTTTTTTTTTTTTTTTTCAAGAGGTAAGTTTTTTGGTATTGAAGTCTGTGTAACACTTATCACGTTTGGGTAAAGACTCCAGTCCGTGTGAATCAGAAAAAAAAAAAATTTTTTTTTGGAAAAAGATGGGCGAAATGGGATTGTGTTTTCCGTGACATCTGTGCTGGGATTCATGCAGTGCTTTACACACTTTAGAGGACCATGGCATCAGGTGGGAAAAAAAAAAAACTGCTTCTGTTGGAACAAATCAAGGCGACAACTGGGAGGTAACATTGCTGTAGGATTTCCACACTGGATAACCAGGACATATCACAGAGAGTGGTAGAAATCATGAAGACTAGTTATGGAGAGGTGGGGTGATATGCTGGATGTGGGCAAGGTTTGATATAGTGGACAGTGGGCATAGTTTGATCTTGGCCTGTGTGGGTTTCATCAGTTGAAGCGATTTTTGTCGATAACAGGTCGTGTGGCCTGTGTGTTCCTGATCATATGTGACAGTGCTTGTGTCTCCTTTTGTCTTTTATGTCTGTGTTTATAACTAGACCATAGACCACAGACATTTTCCTGTGTGAATGTAGATGCTGTCGGTGAACAGGCGCCTGAAAACGATTTGCCTTCCTTGATATTCTCTCTCTTTGTATGATTTTGAATAGGGAAGATAGTAAACGGTCTCTCTTGTTGTGTTGTTTTGAGCCTTGGAGGGATCTGTTTCATTGTCTTTCCTGCATTTTGTGGTAAGAGAATCTTTTAGAGTCATGACAAAAACTTGCATTTTCCCCTCTCACCACCGATTTTGAGCATTTGAATTAAGGAGAGAATCATGACTGCCTTGGTGTGGAAAGTTTGTTATTTTTTTGTTTGATATGATGAAATGGTGGGACTTTCGAGATCCCCTTGATGCTAGGCATTTTCTCTGACAAAATTTGTTGCAGCACGCTGGCCTGATTCAGTGACTTGAGTGCATTTGGGTATTAACACAGGATTTCTCTCCGTCATGTAATAAGGGAGGGAATATTGGATGGCCGGGGAGGGAAGTGGGGGGAAGAGAAAACCCTTATCAAAAGGGCTCGCTACGTTTGATAGGAGACCGCGCCAACACAACTTGGAGTTGTGAATATTCAAAACAAAAGGTCTGACCTAAAGAGTTCTTTGTCTGCCTGCCAAAAAATGAATAAGTGTTGATTTCAGTTGAGGATTGTTCGCAGGTCCTGTCGTAGATCACTCCACTATAAAAGTCGATCAAAGAAACAGGTACTGGAACTGAGAAGACATTTCTTAAAGCAGTGTACAGCATCAGTGTGGAAGTGGGCTCGACTTTAAATTTTAGTGTTTGATAGAAGACGTACTATTTATATCTAGAAGGATTTTGCTGAAGATGATACCAAAAGCAAATCATGTGACGTTTGTTGCAGTGAAAAATTTTGTGCTTGGACATGTTTCTTAAACATCAACCTCTGTTTGCCTTTGTCTGTTTCACATCTTGGCTGGTGACAGGGGTGAGCTGAGAGTGTTTGTTGTGAGGGGGTGCATTCATGGAACCTCCTTGTCTACAGACCTCTTAGCCAGCTGGGTGTAATCCGATTGTAACTGGGTAACTGTGAGGTTATCATTTCACATCAGACCCTGCCTGGGGGTAATTGGACAGTGTTTTGCATTGTAGTTTACATCTCCTCTCCTTCCGTACATTTCAGCTAATTTTGAGGCTGCTGACAGCGTGGTTTTGTTGCTGGACATGACACAGTTTATTTGTTTCTTTCTTTGTCTTGCCCTGTGTGCAGTTGTCACCTTTTCACAATGAAGTTGGCTTTTGATTGTATCCATGGCATTGTTTCATTGATGTCTGTCCTTGGTGCAAAGTGAGTGCCACACGCCTGTCTGAAAGGACAAGCATCCAGACGTCAGTCACTGGTGTGGTCAGCGGTTGGAGCTTTGGGAAGGAGGTTTCAGGTGGGAGAATTGGAGCTTTGGGAAGGAGTGTTCAGGAGTGGGAGAAAACCATCAAGAGAACTGAAAATGCCATTACAAGGACCAAGGGCCATCAAGGGTTCTTCACGAGGCTCAGCTAGAGTGCATATGCTTGATTAGCAGACTGTTGAACAGCACAAATGACACTACAAAAGGATTTTCATGGCAAGGCTTACATAAGTAGAGAAAAAAGCACCTTTTGGATCATTTACCTCTGAAGGTGTGGGAAATACGACATGAGTTGCATCAACTCATGCGTTCGTGCCGTATGATTTTCTGTTGGACTGAATATTATTTCTTTTCACGGTCAATTTAATTTCTAATTTCAGGAAAAAAACCCTCACACACATTGTCCTCAGAGTCAAGTTGAATAACGCTTATGACTTCAGTTTACAACTACTGTTTAATTGCCACAGCTTTAGAAATAACACTCAACTACCAGCTGTTAACTACCAGTGTGGTCAGTAAGTAATTAGAAGGTGCAACCCTGGAAGTTGATTTTTGTTCTCTCACTGACGCTTCTTTATCACAATGAATTGCTGAGCATGACCATTTAAAAGAAATTTGCTTGTGTTTGTAACTCACAGCTTGAAACAAGAAACAAAACAAAAAATCAACAGCAAAAAAAAAAAAAGGGAAGGTAAAAAAGAAAAAAAAAAAAAAATCAAACAGCAAAAAAAAAAAGAAGAAAGAGAGAAAAAAGCCAATATTGAGGCCTCAAGGAAGACATGTTCAGGCAGGTAGTAATCCACATTGCCAGTTTTTCTGTTACAACAGTGAAGTGTGTAGGCAGGTCTGTGTATAACTTCTAAGAATGTGACTGGGAGAGGAGCAGGCATGTCTGCGTATGAATGCGAGGAATTTGATTGGGAGAATGTAGTAGCCATGATACTAATACCGCCACCATAATATTCCTGGTGATAGATTTAAATAGATCAATGAGTTACGTCAGTGGTCTAGTAACCCATGTTGACCTATAGTCGCACATTTTTCTAGGTAGTAGGTAGGGAACGGTTTTGCCTGTGATACCCCGTCAGATTCTGTTTTCCACCTGCTTTGGCCGCAGATACTGAAATAAGTTGCCCACTGGCAACACTCCAGCCCACAGATGTCATTTTGGTGAATTTCTCTCTTTCACTGATGGTCCAGGTGTTCAGCAGGGTACAAATGGAAACTTTGTCAGGTAATGAAAGTACAGAAACAAGCTACGTGATTATAAAGATGATTTTTTTGTAGTACTAAAGAAGAATGTGAAATGATCATTTGGGTGATGTTTCTTCAGATTTTGACGGATGTTTTTTGAAACGCTGGGGATTGTAGAAGAATGTGCTGGTAAACATTCATAACTTTCTAATTGAATTAAGCTATGTCCGCTTAGTGAAATTTAACTGGATTGAATGTTAACTGGGTTTTGGGATATAATGTAATTTTTTTTTCTGTTCTTTGTGTATCGCTTCTTGGTGCAATTGATGACAGTATGTACCTTTTTTTATGAAAGAAATCATCACATGACAAAGTATCGGCCTTTTTACTCCACTGTTTCAAACCACCGTTGTAATTAGTATAACACCACATGACAAGTTTTCAGCTGTTTTACACCACTGTTAACCACTTCAAACCATCCTTGTAATTTGTAAAACACCACATGACAAGTTTTCAGCCATTTTTCAATGCCTTTGGGTGTTTATAAATGAAAAATAGCTCTCGGTTGAAAGTCGTTTTTTCTCAGTATCTTTTAAGGGTGGAAATAGATCACTATATTAGCTCAAAACGTGTTAGAATGCCAATGCCTTTTGGGGTATGATACACGGAAGTAGCTCACAGGCTATCTGCGTGCAGTGTATAAGATTAAAAAGTAATTGCTCAACTTACATAAATCCTTGCCCTTTTACACCACCATTTTTGGTGTGAAACATTGTTCATAGCTCAAGCTTTGTACCTAGTTTCCCACCGTCTTTTCTGAGTGTAATGTTTGGAGATAGCTCACTGTATGACAAGCTCTCAGCTGTTCTGTCAGAACTTTAGGTCTGTATGAACATGGATCACAACAGGACAGTCATTCGTAGGTTTTGGGCGGGTCAGTTAAAAATGATTGTTTTTGTTCTTGACAAACCAACATTTAAGCATAATGAAGGAAAGCATTGTACCACAAGCCCATTGCCTTTATCCATCATCATCAGCTTTGGATATAATGTAGGTCGCTAGCTCTTCAAACAATATTTTTACAGAGCCTTTTGGGGTGTAAACTTGTTATGTATGGAAATAGCTGAAACACCAGCATGTAGCCTTTTTACTGTACCCTGAATGCGGTGGTGTTTGAAAATAGTTTCTTTGACAAGTTGACTGTCCATTTTTTGAAAACCTGATACTTTAAGATAGCTGTTATGTGGATGATGTATTTCCTTGTCTGACACATGCACAAAAAAAGACAACCTGCCTATGTGAGAAACCTGAAAAAAAAAAACTTTTGCCCATACATAATACACCCATCGATAAGCGAGGAGGTCTGATGTAAAATGTTGAGAAAATGATGAAAGCAGGAACATGTGGGAGAGAGACATTGATAGAGCAGCTGAATACTGTTGTGTATGTTATGTATATATGCATATTTTTTTACAGACTTGAAGAATGTATTTTATGAGTTTATTGTCATATTTCAGAAATGTTGTGTTTTACTAGAGGTTTGCTTCCTTTCCCCTCCCTCTGTTGCTGGTTCTGAAACGGTAAAGAAAACCTTTGGCTTCTTTACATCTTGCCATGATGAAGTGTTCAGTGTTGTGCCATCAGTCAGACTTGACTTGTTGTCTGTTGTAAGCTGTTGTTATTCCATGTTGTTTGGTGGATTAGACGTTGGTGTATTCATACATATTGTCGTCACGGTGTTGTCGTTGAGGGGCCTGTGGTCCATCATTGTTGGCGTTAAAATCCTACCGAAGATGACGTCTCTTGCGTCTGGGGGAGTGTTCCAGGAACCATGGTATACTATGAGATGATTATGTCAAGTTGAGATCTGGACATGGAGATGGTGCTCGATTTGTTAGGGGTATTGTGTGCTGAAGTTCTTCCATGGCTGTTTGTTAAATTTATAGTGATGGGGGGGGGGGGGGGGGAAGCTGTCAGTGGGAACAGTCCAGGAGCCAGGGGATGAAGGGGGCTGTTGGTTTTGAACCGAAACCAGTTGACTTTATACTGCTTCAACTTATCACTGTTGAGCTTATAAAGAACTTGTTGCCTTGTTCTTTAGTGTTTATAATCGTTTAAAAAGCAACCCTCAAATTTGATTTTTTTTTTTTTTCATCAAATTTTCAAATTCTGGATTGTTTCCTTATGCCAACTTAGGGATTTTCAGGAAGATTTTTTAAAATGGGAAAAAATTCCTTAAAATTTGCGGATTGGCAGCTACGATACATTTCATTTGAATATTAAACTTTTGATGATCAAAGTAATTTTTCCACTGCAGTATGAATTTCTGTAGGTGTCAGTTGAATTTGAAATTTACCAGATGTGAAAGTCTCTCTGTGATTGTTAAATTTGAATAAGAAAAGGGGTCTCATTTGAGCTGGATCTGATTTGCTGCAGATTTATAGTGCAAAAAAAAAAAAAAAAAAAAAAAAAGGTCAGAATCAAAAGAATCAAATTGGTTCATGTGAGAATTATCTGAAGTTGCGGCAGTCTATCAGCCCTCTTCTGGAAACTATAGCCTCAGTACCTGTTTACCACATCTTTATTTACAACACACAAAGAAACCCCTCCACCCCCCAAACCATGCAAGAGTATTGATGATGCTAGGAAAAATGCCACACAAATTTCAGGGATGGAAGTAACCAATTTTTCTTTATGATAAACTCAAGTACAAATAGCTCTGCCCCCTCCTCTCAGTACCTTCCACGCCATCTTTGCACATGTGCCACCTTAACAACAAAGCAAACACGAAGTACTCTGTAAAGTGTTTGGTTAGGTAGTGAACACTTAATGCTATGCTTCCATTTTCCTATGACACTGGTAGTATGCAGGACCCATGCACCGAGAGCAGCACAAGAACAAAGTTTGGGTCTTTATTAAAACGTCAGGGTTTTAAAGTGCTTTTTACAGGGGGCAGAGTAAGAGGATATTAAGGGATAACAGAATGGTTTTCATATGTATATTTTTTGGGGAGGAAATTTTATTTGTTATAAGAATCTAATCATGTATGACTGCTGTAGAAGCAAAGAAAACACCTAGCTTGTTGAAACTTTAAAAAAAAAAAAAAAAAAGGTCTAATATTATGGTTCACGTGTTGTACATCAAATTGTGAATTGCCTCGTTGTGTTATACTTGTATTTTTCCATTGTTACAGTTCCTGTGTCATAGGAAATTGTGAATGGCCTCGTTATACTTTGTATTTTCATATTTTGGCAGACACTTTGAGAAAAGGATATATTATTGTAGAATCAAATACTATCTGCATGCTAAATGTCTGTGTATGGATCAAAGACAGGTCGATGTTTTCTCACAGTCATCTTGGCGCGTTACTGATGTGTATAACATTGCATACTTGGAGGTTAAAAAATCAATGTCATACTGACTTGCTACAGTAATTTGCCTTAGTGAACATGTTGTTGTATGAATCTTATTCTGGAGCTCAAATTTGCCTTTGTTCAAAGTGTTATGTGAAGCTCCCAGTGTTGTAACAATGTGCTAGTTGGTAGCAGCTTTGTGCACCTGCAATTTGCTGTGAGAAACACCAAGTTCACTGTCCATGTATTTAGTCCTTTCATAATCAGGTCAGCAAAATCTATAGAATTGAAAAGTTAAAAAAAAAAAAAAAGCTTTAAAAGTGAATCTCATTTTATCTACATATGCCTTTTAGGACTAATGGCCTTTCAAGATGAATTCAGAGTAGAAAGATGTGTGTTGGGTTTTTTTGCTTGATAGGGTATCCTTACAGAAGAAATATCAAACCTTTCTGTATCTTGTTTGATCAATCTTGCTTTAGTTGATATTTGTACTTGTTACATGAATCTCATATTTTATTTCTGATAAGAATTTATGTTAATTATTTTTTTGTGTGTCTTGAAAGCTTTATTTTGCTGGCAATATTTTTTCTTTTTTTCTGCTTGGTCAGGGTTTTAAAAAAATATTGCCTCTGGTAAACTTTGTTGAAAAAGCTTAGACATCATCGTGATAGTGACCTTCATTGGGCATGTTTTGTGTTTCTCAGGCTGCTGATTGTATGTTTTTTTGTGTGTTGAAACTGTGTAGTATACTTCTGAAATACTTTTCAGTTATTGTGTAGTATACTTCTGAAATACTTTTCAGTTATTGTAGTATATTTTGGGATTATCAAGTCTGTTTTGTTCTGTAAACTGTTTCGACATTCCTTTCATTGTTTCTGTTCTTAATATTGAAAAAGGTGAAGTGTTTAAATGACATTATTCCCTAGCACATGCACACAAAAACAAAATCAAAGTCTATTTTTTTCAAGCCATCATTTTGTGAGTTTTAACAAATGACAATTACTCTTTAACATTGGGGGCATTAACTGCATATGTAGCAGAAGAGGAGCTCGATGTCGAAGTGTATTGAACAGTATTGAACCATTGATGTATGGTTTACTCACTATTACCATGCTGTAGAACCACGGTGTTTGCTCAATCGGCCTTCGAGTGATGAGTGTCTTTGGATTGGTCTGGGTTTTCCCAGATTGCATTCCCTGCTGCCTAGGGAGCACGACCCAGGGCTAGTGCATTGCCTAGGAATTATGCAGTTGCTTCACTAGTTCCAATGACACAGGACCCAGGGCTAGTGCATTGCCTAGGAAGTATGGAGTTGCTTCGCTAGTTGCGAAGACACAGGACCCAGGGCTAGTGCATTGCCTAGGAAGTATGGAGTTGCTTCGCTAGTTGCGAAGACACAGGACCCAGGGCTAGTACATTGCCTAGGAAGTATGGAGTTGCTTCGCTAGTTGCGAAGACACAGGACCCAGGGCTAGTGCATTGCCTAGGAAGTATGGAGTTGCTTCGCTAGTTGCGAAGACACAGGACCCAGGGCTAGTGCATTGCCTAGGAAGTATGGAGTTGCTTCGCTAGTTGCAAAGACACAGGACCCAGGGCTAGTGCATTGCCTAGGAAGTATGGAGTTGCTTCGCTAGTTGCAAAGACACAGGACCCAGGGCTAGTGCATTGCCTAGGAAGTATGGAGTTGCTTCGCTAGTTGCAAAGACACAGGACCCAGGGCTAGTGCATTGCCTAGGAAGTATAGAGTTGCTTCGCTAGTTCCAATGACACAGGACCCAGGGCTAGTGCATTGCCTAGGAAGTATGGAATATGTGGAATTGTTTCACTAGTTTCAATGACACGAGCAGACAAGAACGAACCCGTAGAAGAACATTCCTGCAGGCCAGCTTTAATAATTCATTTTATAGGATAATTGTTCCAGATAATGTCTTGATTCTAGTGTATTTTGTTATTTATAATATGTTTTTTTTTTAAAATTAGTTCCAATTTGGCATTTTGTTCCATTTAACTGAAGGCAAGCTTTAATAATTTCATTTTACAGGATAATCATTTCAGATAATGTCTTGATTCTAGTGTATTTAGTTATTTGTATTCTTTTATCTACTTTAAAAAAAAATTAGTTGTTCCAGTATGGCATTTCGTTCCATTGAACTAAATAATGACTGTGACCTGCGAATGTATATATGTATTTGTGTGGGGGAGGGATGGGTGGTTGGCTGTTTTCTTTTTTGTACTAGCATATTTGTATATAAATGCATATATTGTAATTCGCATAGCTGCAGAAAATTGCTTTAGATGCATGGCTTTGATTTTTTTTTTTTTTTGGCCAAGATTAAAAGAAATTGTGGGTTTGAGACATGGAAACTTAGACAATAGAGTAGACAAAAAAAAAAACCAAAAAAACTGCAGGGTTTATGTGCTCAGGGACTATATTGACTTGAGTTCAAATTGGCATGCACTTTTTAGCGCCTTGTTCTGGCTCGTTAAGGGTTAGAAGATGGGTTTGGAATATGAATTAGTGTGTTGGGTTTTAAGACTTGCTTTAGTTCATTGCTTGGCCCTTGGTTGTACATGGTGCTGGGTTTATATGGAAACTTTTCATGTATGCAAGCTGGTCAGTGTGGCGATCAGCAGGTTCTAGAGCTTAGCTTGTATACTGCTTTTACTGCTTATGTAAATCTACAGTTGCTTTCTGCACTGGATTGCAGTTCATTTACACCAGGGTTTTTCAAAGACTTTTGGCTCCAGTTACATACGCGAAAGTTACGTGAATTTGTCGATGCTGCATTTTTAGGTCATTTTGATTTTAGAAGTCTACGCAAGGGGTATGTTTGTATTATCTTAAGAATGTGATATGTTTAGGGTCATTTTGTTTTCAGAAGTCGGCCTTTTCTTTGTCTTGGAAAACAGAAATTTGTTGAGAGAGGGTAGGGGTAAACAGCTAGTGACTATTGCAGCTTTCGGAAGTTCTTTTATTTCAATGGCATTGTCTGGTGTCTGCTTTACATGTGCCTGTGCTTAGGCCCTTAACTTACAGATTGTCATGTTTCTTTACAATAAACACTATTCAACATTGTGTGTGCGCGTGCGCGCGTGCGCTGAGCAGTTGAATGATGTGAGCTGGGTGTTGGGCATGTTTTTCCAGTTTTTTCAAATTGCCGCTGTGTATATGTGCAGTAATTTTTCTTTTTTTTCTGTTCTGTGCAAGGTTTGTGGAACGAGCAGTGTAGGGCGTTTTTTTTTTTTTTTTTAAACTACAGCTGTTCATGCACAGTTCTCTAGGTCCTTGTAATATAAAAGAGAAGCATCTCACATCACAGAAATATGCAAGCAAAGCACCACGACCACGACTAATTTTGCAACGACTTCAACTTTCCCCATTCTGCAAGTCAGTTGGGTTGGATTATGGACTGAAGATCCATACATGTCATACACTGGGCCCTACCAAGGAAGCAAGGACCAGTTGCTATCGTTTCACACTACAGGGGAAGAATACTGATCAAAAGTCATTCACCACCCCCCCCCCCCCCCTACCCCTCCCAAAGGGGATCAAGCTGGGGTGGGTTACCCAGGCAGAGCCTTCTGTTGCTAGCATGCCGTTTGTGCCAAATGTTTGTTTGAAACGTTCAGTAATGGCCCTTAGAGGTAGTTTACAGAAGGAAATGTAACTGTAGCCGTTGTAGCTGAATTACATTCTGTCAATGGTGCAGTGTAAATCTCCTCTGACAGCCCTGGCACCGGCAATCCACAGCGGGCAGTCAATGTCAAGCCGCCAAGAAGCAACCCACCGGAGGGGACACTGCACTGCTGCCGAGTCACTTAGGTGGTGTTCAGTGGCGCCTGTTCTGATCTAACATACGCAGGACACCACCTACTAACGACAATAATTGCTTAGTCGCGGAGCCGGCGTGAGTGAGTTCTCCCACCGAAGGGCGCCACCACGTCCGTCCAACGACAGCCCCCACGGACTCGCCGATACTGGCGATCCCGACGGAACCAAACCAAGGCCAGACATGGAGAGGACATCGAAACTGAGGTCACCATGACAGCAGGGCATGAAGGGCCACAGAACTTGAGACATTTTTCTTAATGCTGATCGATGAGAATGAGATCGATTAAGATGATGCTACGGATTTCCATTTCGGTCTGAGACTACATGACAGGGCTGTACTCTACGCTTCCTTTCATAATATATCCTGGCGTCAACCAGGCTGAGAGATAAAGGCACCTGTGGTGTTGGTCAGGAAATTTGAGCAACACTCTCAGAAACGCATCCATTAAGTGGATGAAGTTCGACTGTGTGGCCCCAGTCTTCCCAAGTGAGTCCGCAGCAAACTCAACTCTGGGTAGGAGCCGGTCGGGCAGAAAAACCCACATGACTCTGATGGGATTCGAACCCACGACCTCCCAGCCGGGAGTCCGCGACGCTAACCACTTCGCCACGGCGGCTGGTGTGAAAGGATAAGTTTGTTTGGACAGACATTCATGACATGTGTGAACTAAATTTTGTTTTTGTGTTTTGTGGTGAAGTAAATGTTTTCCATGGCAAGTTGGGTAAATCTGGACACCTCTGTTGAAACAAAACCTTTTTTCTTTCACTACTCACCGTAACAGTGGTTATAGGAAGCAGTGTGCTGCCTAAATCCACACGCACACACATGCACGCATGTATGCACGCAGTTACTAAACGAATATCACTTTAGACCTGTGTTTCTATTTGAGCCCCATGACAGTATTGAGACAGTGCTCTGTTGGTAATTTATAGAAATGCTAAAAATGTTTGCCTGAATCACACTGTAACCAGGGCCACTGAATTCATCTTGTTCAATATGAACGCGTTAAAAAAAAAAGTCACTTAAAGAGCTGCACATCGTTATGTGCTATTCACTGTAAACACTTAAAAAAAAAAACCCAACAACATGCTATGATGACAACACCAAGGTTATGATAAATTAAATTCTAAATTCTGTTTTATGACATGGCAATATAGAGTAAATGACAAACAAGTAGAGTAACTCTTGCTCCTACGATGAAATGATTACAGGCCCATTACTCCTTTTTTTCCTGTGTGCTGTGTGTTGTCATTTTTGTTAACCGATCTGGAGTTATGGGCATGTGATTATTTCAATGTGGGAACATGAGTTACCCCACTTGTTTCTTATTTACTGTTTCCACCCTGCCTCATGTAAGATGTCCTTTCATGGCAACATTGTAGCTTACTGTTAACAATATCAAGCACAATGACAACAGAACATTAAAATTGTTTCATGACATGGAAAGAGTACAGCTATTAACAGCACTAAGAACAGTAACAGAAATTCCAAATACTCTGTCATGATATGGTAATATTACAGCTTAAAACGGCACCAAGAATCGCGACGATAAAATACTTAAACTGCATCATAACACTGCTACGTTACAGCTGGGCAAATGAGCCGTTATACACACACACACACACGCACACTCGCACATTCAAGATGATCGACCAGAATGGTGTATAGCCTACCTAAAGGAAGAAAGACGGCAGATGCAACAATACTGACAGGAAGCCCTCGAATGATGAAAACAATATAACAGAAGAAACAGGAACTTTGAGAACAAATGGAATGGAAAAGCCAAGAAAGGAGGAGGGAAAAGCAACAAAAAACAAACACACGAAAAAAATCCAAGTCAAACAAAGAGAAAAAACAACAAAAAACAACAGAAACAACACAGAGAATGGTTGACATCTTTGTGCGCCGTCATAGACGATCAAGAGAGAGGACAAGTATCTCGCCTTGCTTTTTCCCCCACTCTTTGCCTTTGTCTGTATTCCATCTGCCCGTGCAGGCTGGTCCCAAACCTGTTTGGGGCACCACAGACAATGATGGTGCTGCCAGACAAATGATCAAATTGTCTCGACTGCCGTCGGAGGACACCACCGAGACCAGCTTGCTTTCGCTGTTGGATCAGGTCGTCCGAGAGCCCCTTACGCTAACAGCTGACTGTAAGCTAACAGCAAGGCATACACTCTTGGGGATGTAGTCTACCCATTCTTTCCCACAGTTACAGGCGTGGCGTGTGTTGTTTCATCATACCAGCTAGCGCTAGCATGCATCTTCAGCAACATTTACAAGCACTGAAGACACTGTTTATTACTGGCATACGAGCTTCCTATCTGGGGCTCTCTCTCATGGTGACCAGCGACAGTGCGGACAGGCCTTGACACGGTTCTCGCTGAACGTGTGTAAAGCAGACCGCACAGTGGTATGCATCGATTCATCAGGAGGGGAAGGATGCGTTACTGTGTTTCATTTCAAAAATCATATTAATTTTTAAAATATTCTTTCTTTGCGGTGGATTCCACACTCATTGCATTAATCACAATACACATGTTTGTGACTAATCGACCAAAGTGCCGAGAGTAGACGCAACATGCTGTATGTGGAACTGCTGTAAGGATATGGTACTGCCGTCGGCGTCAGGGACCCACAGTCGTCCCCATTGTCTGCGCTTAGCCTCAGTCCGCTCGTCAACTACGGTTTCTGTGGTTCGAATGTGAAAGTCTGACACTATCAGCCTAGTGGCCAGTCCGTTAAACAGGAGGCACTGACACCATCAGACGAAGCCGGCAATGCCTTCAATACGCCCAGTGGTATTCCATCCAGCGACAGCGGAAATACTTATCCTCTCCTGTCTCAGTCTTTGGCGCATTACAGGGAAGGGAATGTGTGAAGTAAGACTTTGCTGAAGTCATATGTCGGAGGGGAAGAGGAGAGGGCTGTGTGTGTGCAGCGCTTGTTACCTTTACTGCTAAAGGGGATATCAACAGCTATCTAGGCACGGGTGTGCGTACCCGATTTTATTCAATTCTTAAATGCAGTACGTTGTGACGTATAAACTTATGCTTGATTATGTGAAATGAGCCTCCAAAACCTTATGATTTACTGTGACCGATCACTGTTGGCCTATTCATTATGGATGTTTATTAGAGGTGCACAAGTTTAGCGCGTGTGTGTGTGCGTGCGTGCGCAGGTGCGTGCGTGCGTGCGTGCGTGCGCGTGTTTGTATGTGCGTGCGTGCGTGCTTGCGTGTGCGTGTGTTTAATCTGTGTGTGTGTGTGTGTGTGTGTGTGTGTGGTTTTCATCTGTGATATGCTGTTTTTAATGCAGTTCAGATATTCTCTCTCGAGAGAAAATATCCCTGCTTTGGAAAGCAAAAAGACAATTTTCTATGGAGCTTTTTCACAGTAGAGGTACGGTAGATAATCATGCCCAGTGAATGCCGCGAAATCGTACCGAAGAGAGAATACAACAGAAGAAAAGCAGTGGTTTGAATTATGTTTGGTTACTTATTATAAACTGGATACAATAACAAGTCAGACCCTGAGATTTACGTTCCTTGTCTATGATTTATCTCCCTTGTTGAAGAATTCATCCCCCCCCCCCCCCCGTTCATTTCAACCATACCTATATTTGTTTCCGCGTATCTGTCTTCTATGTGACGACGTTCAAGACCAACAAACGTCCATCTGTATTTGAACACTTCTGCTGCTGTTGCGGTGTGAACGTGTCAACTTACTGTGAATAGGCAAGCTGGGAATTTCTGTTTGTAGGGGGAAATATTTGTTCTGTATGGCCTCTGGCCCGCACGCATCTACCTGAACAGGAACCGCAAGCAGGTGTATGTGATTTTTATGTGTGTGTGTGTGTGTGTGTGTGTGTGTGTGTGTGTGTGTGTTTAACCATGGAAAGAAATGTGGTTTCATTGTTTATTGGTTATTTTTGTACCCCCCCCCCCCTCCTCTCCCTACCCGCTGTTCCACCCGCCCACCCGGTCCTCAATTCCAGTTACGATTTTTTTTTTCATGACGAAAAATAATGAAAGAAAAAACGACAGACTCTCATGGAAATGAATATCGTTAACATTAGACGGTTATACATGGTTCATAAGTAATTTACGAAAACAGAAGAAGAAGATGATAATGAAGAAGAAGACGATGATGATAATGAAGGAGAAGAGGAGGAGGAGAAGGAGAAGGAGAAGAAGAAGAAGAAGAAGAAGAAGAAACAACAACAACAACAACATCAACATCAACACAGAGAAGAACACAAGAAGAAGACCCCAACAGATCACCAGACGCTCAATGACGGCCTGAGAAGCACTGGACGGAACCTGACTCGGCGTTGTCAGTTTCAAGACAAGCAGAAGCGGGAGATTAAATTAAAGTAGACAACAACAGTGATGACCAGTCCTGCAGACGAAGTGCAGAAGCAGCCGTTAGGCGTGTTGACGATGGTCACAGAATCCACACAGTCCGCTCAAGAGGAGGAAGACCAGGACTAGCACGTTGTTGGCGAGACGCATGTGGATGCTGGTGCTGGCTCCGCCTGCAGTGGAGGACATTTCAGACCAATAAAGAACGTAGTAACTGGCGAGCGCGGCTGTACATACACACACACACACGTATGCGTGTGTGTGCGTGTGCGTGCGTGCGTGCGTGCGTGTGTGTGTAAGGATAGATAGATAGATAGATTAGATAGATTAGATAGATTGATAGACAGACAGACAGACAGACAGATAGTAGAGGTAGATAGATCTGTCGTGTGCTGATGGGTGCAAATCATGAACAAGAGATCGAGACTTCTAGCGACTTTCCAGCCGTATTTGTGCATAAACATCTTGTCGGTCATCGTCTATTTCCCACTCCTCTCCCAGCTGCCCCAAAGTGTGCGCGTGTGCCTGCTGGGGCACATTACAACATGTATACATGAGCACATTACAACATGTATGCATGAGCACATTACAACATGTATGCATGAGCACATTACAACATGTATGCATGGGCAGATTAGTACTTGTATGCATGAGCACATTAGAACGTGTATGCATGAGCACAGAACGCGTATACATGAGCACATCACAACATGTATGCATGTGCACATTACAGCATGCATACATGAGTACATTACAATATGTATACATGAGCACATTACAATATGTATGCATGAGCACATTAGAACGTGTATGCATGGGCACATTACAACACGTACGCATGAGCACATTACAACATGTATGCATGAGCACATTAGAACATGTATGCATGAGCACATTACAACATGTATGCATGAGCACATTACAACATGTATGGATGAGCACATTAGAACATGTATGCATGAGCACATTACACATGTATGGATGAGCACATTAGAACATGTATGCATGAGCACATTACAACATGTATGGATGAGCACATTGCAACATGTATGCATGAGCACATTACAA